>MU225854.1:3511130-3521378 GCA_018584345.1 Thuja plicata | reverse complement strand
CTTTCATTTATGATTCATTTATATGTCTAACATTTCAATTTGATTCTCTCAAAGCTTTCTAGATTAATGGCAAGTTCAATTCTAGTTTAAAAGCCATTTATTTTCTAGATTACAAGCATTTCATTCCTAGAATAAGAGTATTTGCTTTTCCTAGATTAATTGCATTTTGTTTCCATAGATTAGTTGATTAGTTGTAATTCAATTCTAGATCAATCATTTCTCAATTCATAGATTAATTGCATCTCTTTTCATAGACTAGTTGCAATTTCAATTTCATAGAGTAATGGCAAATTTGTCTTTTCTTACATTCTAGAAATCCTCCATGTTAGCAATGGTCAGGTTGTTGGCTCTCGTTCTGAGGGTAAACTCAACATCCCCAACTGATTAGGAGGCAACAAGTCGCTTCAATCAAATTTGCAAGATGAACAATTCATGTTCATTTTTGTGAATTGAACGATTGTATAATGACTATGTTGTGTTTGAACCGAATTCAGAGGTCCACATTCAGCATATATCACTTCCCTAAAAGGAAATAGAGTAAACTTTTATCCATCCTCTATTGTGACCAAGTTTCTTCTACAATCATGAATAACTTCTCTATCAAATTAGAAAGATCTTCCCAATAGAACATGACAATCACTCATAGACACCACATCAAATAACACCTCATATCTGTAAGGTCCAATGTTAAAATTGACCAAACACTGTTCTTTTACCTCCACCATGTGATCATCAGAAAACCAACTTATCCCACAAGTACAAGGATGGTTAATCATTTTCAATCCCATCTTCTACACCATCTCTTCTGAGACCAAATTATTAGTAATTCCACATTCCATAACAACCTTACAATATTTATCTCCTGATTTTCAAAAAATCCTAAAAAATTCTCTTTGTATAGATTTAGCTTCCTTCTTACTCAACATGACTCTCCTAATCATAAGCTACTCTCCTATCTCATTTTTTTTTCATTAACCAAAAGCTCATCAGTATTTTGTCCATCATACGCCACCAAAATCTATTTTCCCATTTTCTTACTAAAGCCTTCATAAAATTGAAAATCTCTATGCCCTAAGCCACCACATTTGAAACAAGTACCTTTTAACTCATTTATACCATTCCCTCTTCTAGGTTCTCTCTAAGCAAGTTCAAATTCAATGGTTTAATTCTCTTTTCCAATGTTGCTAGCTTGCTTCTCACTTCCTCTAGGGTTACTTTGTCTTCTATTCAACTTATCATTTGCCTTTAATTCATACTGACAATCATCCTCAAATGTACTAATATTGAACATACTCAACTCATCCTGAACGTTAAATCTCAAACCAATGACATACCTATCCACCTTCATACTTCTTGATTTCTAGGCCTAAAATTCATCTAATAGAATTATTCAATGTATTCTTTCACAGTCATCTCTTTCTGCTTCAAGTTCTACAACTTATTGAACAACTCTAATTCATAAATCTCAAGGAAGAATTTATCTTTTAATCTAGAAACCATCACCCTCCATCTAGTGATTTTCATTTCACCATATTCCTCCCTATCTTTCTGCATTTGTTTCCACCATAAGGCAGTATGACCCTTCAACTTAGTATGTGCTAACCTAACTCTCTATGGATCTCTAATGTCTTCAAGCTCAAAGTAATCTTCTAGTTCTCCAATGCAATTTATCAAATCCTTAGGATGCAATGAACCAGTGAAAGTAGAAATATCCATCCTATAAATTTTACTTACTTGTTGCATAGCTCTCAACAATATTTATTCATCTACAGGGATCTTAGGATCTGCAGTCTCAAGATCTTCAATAGTCTCCTCATATTGTTCTTCAGTCTCAGGATTTTTTTGTAATCCAGTCAAACACATTTTTTATCTTAGTCCTCATCTCATTTTGAAATTCCTCCATCATTTTTTCTATCCTTCTAGGGTTCATCCTTCTAGGCAGTGTCTTTCCAATCTTCAGGTGCAACTGCCTCAACTTTGGTGATATGATTACAAGATGCTAATTTCCACTCTAATCGATGATCTATTAGACACACTTGAAACCTACCTTCAACTCGGTGATCTGTACCCTCTTGGTATGCCTTCACTTCTCAACAATTAGACGTAAATCCTTCCTAGCATCATTGTGCAATTCCTCTATGATTGTGAGTCAGATCTTCACTCTGCCACCTCATGATCAACAGGTCTAGGGCTTCACAAGTCAGGAGCTTGAATCTGCTAACATAGGATCCTCAACCTTGCTCTGATACAATCTGATGTAGTCACAGTTAGAGTTTCCCCAATGGAGATGGTCCAACCATGCAAAAAGAGTCAACACAATAGAAAAAACCAACACCAAATCATTAAGAACTCAATAATGAACAAGCAACATGCCTCACAAACCTTCATATTATCCAAAATTAAAGATTTACATCATACATGCCCAACAACATACCAAATTACATTCTGAACATACATATCTTCTTACAATCAGAAATCCAAATACATGATGGATGATAATCTACTAATAAGAGCTTCTACCAAGCCCTAACACTGAATCATGAACTAAGGACCCAAGACTAAAAATATATACAAGATTGCAAGCCACAAGTCGGCTAGAAAAGATCACATTCTCCAAGAAGAAGAAAAATGTATTACAACATATAGGTCAGGACCTAAATCTATAAGAACACCTTCAAATATATATGGAATAAAGTGTGATCACACAAGGAGGTCGGCCATGAGCATACGATCATCGAACAATGCACCATTTAGCATCACAGATCATGAAACACCATCGCAAGCCAAATCATACCAACCTGGCCGTTAGAACAGGAAGAACAATATATGACCAGACCAATCTTAGGATATCTTCTCCAAGAAATAATGAAACATGATGCAAAGCTAGACAAAGGTTCTCCATGATGTCTAGAACACACCAATAGGATCACATAAGAAAATGAGCCAGCTGGATTGATCGCTACCTAAAACACAAAAACTGCCCAACTAGAACAGAATGACAAAAAAACAAAAGGGAAATATTTTTAGGTGATGCAATATTGTCAATGACCCAAGGATGCTCCTGCATCAGACCTAATTCCTGAACCTGGCACTCTACAACCTACAACACAAAATTCTGCAACTTTCTATTATGTTCCAGGAATAGGTCAAAAAAGGTTTGACCTATACCCAATCTGCACCAAATCAAAAATAGAAAGTGGATCTAGGAAGATTGTTGGGTTGTCTTTCAGGTTCTACAACTGGATTCCACACTCTGAATGTTAGGGTATATGTTCAAGGTTCAACCTATACCTAATACTATCAGAATCTGGAATGGAAAATGGATCTAGAGAGTTCTTCCAAATGGGTCCTCGGATCTGTAGCTAAACTTGTACTTTGAAACCTACAAATATGAAAAAGTATTTTTTGGGTGGCTATATAGGGGTTTGCCTTAGTCAACCCCCCCCCCCCCCCCCCCCCCCATTTTGGTGATTTCCACTTCCACAAACAAACATTATAAAATATAGAAAGTGTGTAGTACTGGTGTATCTAGATTGTATGTATATAATGCAAAGGAGCTTAGTATATGTAAATGACATGATCTAACCCTAAAGAGTGAAACCCTAGCATGCAAATGCAAACAATATGTATTTGGATGCATGTAAATGTGATAATATAAATATGGAGTAACAAAGCATAGACCAAGCCCCCCAAGGGAAAAAGTACACCTAGCCATCTTCACAATCCGCTTGAAACTCCATGATGTAGAGAAGAATGTCTTGAATGCATTATTGGAATGCTTGAATATGATCTTCAATAATCAACCCTTGCTTCAAATGGATGTCCTCAAGTTTAAGCTTTCACCTTGCAATTGCTTGTTGTGATCAAATGGGGATGTCCACCTTGCACTTTATTTAACCTATTCTTATCTCATCTGCCAAAATGAATCAAATAGGTTTCTTATATAGTGGTTTTAGTATTCAATTTGCGAAGGCCGACATCACTAGGAGGGAGAAATGAAAACACCTTGCATCGTGCCCAAAGCCTATCAAATTTAAACCCTCGAGGTATAGATGAGAGTGGTTTGACCTTTACCCTAAGGGTGTTAATTTCAATGTTAAAGTGTGGGATTCGAGAGATGTTAAGTGGTTCGGGGAGAATCGGAAATATGAGTGGGAAAAATGAGCATAAATGCATTCAAATCTTGGAATTACCCAAGATAAGGCCCAAGAGAGAAATGAATTTTGTGATTGGAGAAAAAATAGGGGAGGATGCATAGAGATTAGATCCTACCTCAAATTTTGTGCAAGAGGAAAAGGCTAAAAACAAAGGAGGATGTAATTAGATCCTACCTCAACTTTTGCACAAGGTAAAGAGGGAAAGTGTGTTAGTAATAACTGAGAAGGGGGGTGAATCAATGGCCTCAAAAATTAATCCTTAAATCAACCCTTTAAAACTTATTACCAATTTTAAGCCTCTGGTTATACTCAGTCCTACAAGATGAATGCCTTGAAATACTTATAACAGATTACTACTTGTCGGAATGCTTTGTAAAACCTTCTTCTATAAGTTTACCGATAAGCAGTCTTTCATTTACCGAAAGACAGTAAATAGCTAGAGTATACCAATCAATCCAGAATTGCATATGCGAAATGTAAAACAGTAAAGTAATGAAACATAAACACATAACACATGGATTTTTAACGTGGAAACCCTATTAGGGGAAAATCACTGGGACTGGTACCCCAAATTTTCACTCTTCTAAAGTAAGATCGGTTAAGAGCCAACCTTGTTAAAAGTTACAAACACATTGTTAGGTGTGACCTTGTTAGAGGATTTAAAAGATAGTTTGTCACCTAGTATCTGGCATCTAATACTACCATCCTTGATCAAACACTCACTTGGCCTGTCAAAAGGTATCGGTCATATCCAATGCTACTTTCTATGATCAAACTTTTTGATACTCCTTGGGATGTATCTCAATTACAAAAGAATTTTAAGTCCTGCTCAGTTAAGAGACTTGATGCTTCAATGGTTAAACTGAAACATAAAAGTGATATGTTCACACATACAACTTGAATTGCAGATTTTCAGATCTATTGTAAGTGCATTACCTCTCTGATCAATATAATAAATTCAATACCTTTGCTCCACACTGTTCTGCTCTATGATGTTGTTTCATTTTTGGTCGGTGTCTACAGAATCTAGCTCTTTCCTTAGCTTGTTGATCGGGTCTGAATGAAGACTTTATTCTCCTTTAGAAACTCTTCAGCATCTATTTTCTTTTCTCTTGTTCACCCCACTCAATTCGCAATGAATTGGGTTTGTCTCTTTATAGACATGATTCATCGTTTCTTGGCTTTCTTGATTCTTGGCGTGATCCACAATTCTCGCCAATTAGATTTAAAGCAAAACTCTAGTTTTATCTCATAGAGATCTTCTTGCCAACTGGACAAAGCAGCTTTAAATCCATTACTTATTCTCGGCTTTATCTGGTCGATTAAAACAATGATAAGTATCAGTTAAGTCTATTTATAGCTCTTGACAGCTAAGCATTTTTTCATTTCTAAACTCTATGTTCTGTCGGTCAACACTTTAGTTAGTCATCGGTGATAATTGTTTGTTTTGTTGGTGTGACTTCAGTTTTCTTTGGGATCTCCGTCCATCGGGAAACACTATGATTATGTCCGTCGGGTTACTTTGTGCTTTGCTCATCGGGCAACACTGTGACTTTTTTCATCGGTAATGTTGTGCATTTACTCATCGGGTAACACTGTGAATTTGCTCTTTTACTTTGACCGTCGATGTGCACTCCTTCGGTGTATACAGTCACTTTGTGAATACTTGAATTATATGCATTACTGGTAGCATAGCCTTTGATTCATCAATTCTTTAAAGTCTTTGGCAGTATGTCCATGACCATATAGATTATATTAAGTTGACATCAATGACAATACAATATATTAACTGATTTAATGCTTTGCATGATCATCAACTTAACATCTTCAAACATTCAATCAGTTATAGTTCATTAATCTCTCCCTTTGGCATTGATGGAAAGACACTACATTATCACACTATATTATTACTAATACAATATGAAATATAACAATTAAAGTTCATCAAACTATCAATCTTATGTACTATAACCGATACAAATATTTGGTCCTCGGTAAGTTCAAATAACTTAGATTTGATTCTTGCAGCTTTCCTTCTGTCTTCAATCACTTCACTGCACTGGATAGATGTAGAATCTTTCTTTCTCTGATGTTATGTGTTCTCCTTCTATGTCAAACTCTCTCCCTTTCACTGTTCTCCTTTTCTTTTAATGTCTCTTTGTCAGCAATTCTTTCTTTGTATGTACTCTCCCTTTCTTGTTACATCTCTCCCTCTGGATACTGTAATAGATATAATCTCTATCTCTCCCTGATGTATAATCTCTCCTATGGATATAATCTCTCCTTTGGGTGACGTGATAATGGATATAATCTCTCCCTTTGACAGCAATGCCAAAAAAATATTTTTGACAGTAATGCCAAACAAATCCTTTCTATCCATAACATACTCCTTGAATTTCCTAATCCATCGGCAATACAATAACTCTGGTGCTCAGAGTAGATAAATACCTTGTTGTGTATAGATTTATCTTTGAATTCCATCTCTCTTCTTGCATCAACATGAATGATATTCTGATAATATGTAGGTTGATGCATCCTTCTAGTCATTTTACTGACCAGTATACAAGGGTCTGACCCCTATCTCTTTCTCAAGTATTCAAATGCATCCTTGGGCAGTGGCTTGGTGAAGATATCGGCCAATTTTTCCTTTGATTGCACATACTCAAGTATCACCTCCTTTTCTTTAACTTGTTCTCTTAAATAATGATACTCGATGGCAATATGCTTCATTTTAGCATGCATGACTAGATTCTTGGAAATATTTATTGCACTTGTATTATCACAATAGATAATTACTGGTTCAAGAATTTTCATATGCATACCTTCCAATAACTATTTGATCCATGCAATATTTGAGCAATTTGTAGCAGCAACAACATACTATGCTTCAGTAGTAGACTGAGAGATGCATCCTTGCTTCTTGCTGATCCATGTGACAAGTCTGTCACCCATAAATAATGCTCCTCCAGTTGTGCTCTTCTGGTCATCAATATTTCCATCCCAATCAGCATCAGTAAAGACCTTAAGTTCAAATTTTCCTTCTCTTCTATACCATAATCCATATTCCTCGGTATTCTTTAGATATCTTAGGATTATTTTCACAGCAGTCATATGTGATTCCCTGGTATTAGCAGAAAATCTTGCAACTATTCCTACTGCATGTGCAATATATGGTCTAGTATATACAACATGCATGAATTTTCCAATCATTGATCTGTACAAAGTCTGATTTACCTCTGATGACTTGTCCTCCTTTGTTAGCTTACATCCAATTTCCATCGGTGTTCCAACTGGTTTGGACTCTTCCATCTTGAATATTTTCAATACTTCTTTGATGTATTTGAATTGTGTAATGAAAATACCTTCATCTTGTTGCATGATCTGTAGACCAAGAAAGAACTTGATCTCTCCAAACATAGACATCTCAAACTCTTTGCTCATTTCATTTGCAACTGATTTGCATAGCATATCATTGCCTCCAAATATGATGTCATCAACAAATATCTCAGCAATCAAAATGTTAGCATCAGTATCTTCCTTCAAATAAAGATTATTGTTTTCACTAGTCCTTACAAATCCAATACTTATAAGATAGGAATGAAGTCTTTCATACCAGGCTCAGGGTGCTTGTTTCAATCCATACAAGGCTTTGTGTAGTCTACATACCATATCCCTCTTGTATGTATCAACAAACCCTTCTAGTTATTCAATGTATACCTCTTCTTCAAGTATTCCATTTAGGAATGCAGACTAGACATCCATTTGATATACCTTGAGTCATTTACATACAACATAATCAAGTAATATTCTCACTCCTTCTAGCCTAGCAACGGGTGCAAAGGTATCTCCATACTCAATCCCTTATTCTTGTGCATACCCCTTACATACTAGTCTTGCTTTATTTCTGGTGACTTCTCCATTCTCATTCAGTTTATTCCTAAATATCCATTTTGTACCGATGACATTCTTGTCATCTGGTCTTGGTACAAGTTTCCATGTCTTGTTTTTCTCTATTTGCTCAATCTCCTCATTCATAGCACTAATCGATTCATTATTATCAAGTGCAGCATTGATAGATTTTGGCTCATAATCACAAATAAGACATCTTGTATTTAGAGACTTACTTCTAGTTCTCATACCAGCCTTCTTATGTCCAATGATTTGGTTTTGTGGATGGTTCCTCCTGACTTATCTGGAAAGTATAGGTTCAGCTCTATTTCTATCATCTTGATCATCATTGTGTCCTTCATTCTGTTCTCCATCACTTTGTGTATCTTCTTGAGCAATATCCTGATCGTCGGTATTTGTAGCCTAATGCTCGGGTGCAATGATCTGTTGCTCAGGAGCTCTACATTTTTGGTCGGGTAGAGTGTCAGGTTCTTCATTGTAAACAAATCTGTTGGAGTCCTCTGGTTCTCTTGTGCTTTCCTTTTCATTCTTCTCTGCAAATTCATCTATCTTTACATTTGCACTTTCAAAAAATTTGTTAGAGGCTTTATTGAGACATTTATAAGCCTTGCTCTTGGTGGAATACCCTAGGAAGATTCCTTCATCACTCTTGGAGCCAATTTTTCCATTTCTATCATCTTTTAAGATATAATATTGACTACCAAAAAATTTTAAATAACTCACATTGGGTGTGTATCCATACCATAGCTCATAAGGTGTATTCTTGGTGTCTTTTTTCAATTGTACTATGTTCAATGTGTAAACTGCAGTACTGACAACTTCCCCCCAAAATTTTTGGGTGATGTCTTTCTCTATCATCAGTTTCCTTGCACAATCAACTATGGATATGTTCCTTCTTTCAAAAATTCCATTTTGTTGTGGTGTTCTCGGTGTAGAGACCTGTCTTTTGATTCCATGCTCATTACAAAAGTTAGTGAATTCATCTAAAATAAATTCCCCTCCTCTATCTAATCTTAATCATTTCAATTCTTTACTACTTTTTTTCTCTACCATTTATTTGTATCATTTAAACATCTTAAATGCTTCTGATTTATCTTTTAGAAACATGATTGTCATCATTCTAGAGTAATCATCAACAAAGAGAATAAAATATCTATCTTCATAATAACTCTTTGTCCTGATGGGTCCACATAAATCAGTATGGACCAATTCTAGAATGGCATCAGATGTATGGGTTTTTCTTTTGAA
The DNA here is from genome assembly GCA_018584345.1 of Thuja plicata. Lineage (NCBI taxonomy): Eukaryota > Viridiplantae > Streptophyta > Pinopsida > Cupressales > Cupressaceae > Thuja > Thuja plicata. The sequence continues at coordinate 3,512,064 of MU225854.1, read as the reverse complement.
ACTAGACTTTGTTATCTTACCTTTTTGATAATTCTTACACATGATATTGTCGGGCTTGGTCATCATCAATAAGCCTCTTACATTTTTGTTTTTGCTTATCTTTATCATGTTGTCAAAGTTCACATGACACAATCTTTTGTGCCACAACCATATGTCTTCGTTTCTAGCCATTAAGCAAGTGGTGTCAATATCATTCAGATAGAATAAGTTACCTTTTGTCTGCTCACCGGTACCAATCAGATTTCCTGATTCATTGAAGATCTTTGCCTTCTTATTTTCAAATGCTACTCTGTGACCTGAATTATTCAACTGAAAAACACTCAATAGATTATAATTCAATCCTTTCACCCAATAATCATTTTCACATTTTATCAGGTTTTTCAACATTATTGTTCCTCTACCTTCAACTCGACAAGGTGTATCATTACCCATTCTTACTGATTCACCATTATAGTATTCAAAAGTCTCAAACTTTTTCTTGTCACCGGTCATATGGTGAGTGCATCCACTATCTATGATCCAGACATCATTTTTACTAACTTTTGATATGAGTGCAATTTCTACATACCTTTCTTCATCATCATCTTTTACTGCCACAAACACCATCTCTATGTCTTCATCAGATTCGGTGTCAGTATCATCATTTTTGCATTTAGCTAAGTAATTGGCCTTCTTTCCTTTTTCCTTGTAGTCTCGGGTATCTCTTCTTTCTGATTGTCGGTTGCTTCTGTAATCACCTCTGTCATACTTCTTTTCAAATGACCTGTCATTACTTCTGTCATCTTTTCTTTTGTTAGGACATCTTGTATCAAAGTGTCCAATCTCTTTACAATTAAAACAAACAAGTGGTAATTTACCTTTGTATTTACCTTTGCCTCTCTGCATTCTTCTAGCCATAAGTGCTTCAATTTCATCAAGATCTTCTTCTTCACTT
>MU225854.1:3488330-3502688 GCA_018584345.1 Thuja plicata | reverse complement strand
TTTTTTTGCATTTTCCTTCAACTTGGCCAAACTAGGGCATATTATATATCAAATTTATCTATGGAACCTCTTGGATCTAATGGTGAGGCCTATTTTGTCTCAAGAGGCCATCCATAAAAATTTCCTCTACAAAACCCTCGTATGAAAGCACATCAAACAAAACCCTTTTGACCAAAATTCTTCAAACCCCAAATCTGCCAACAACCCATCATAACAGCAAACCCAAAACCCTCGGATCTACAATAAACAACCTACAAAATCCATATATCTTTCCATTCCTTACATTCTTTCATACATTCCCATGGATTTAACCTAGGGTTACAACAATAAAATCATAGATCTCATACCACTTGTACGGAAACTTGCAGCCAATTATATGACAATTTCCACATAACCCATATTAGATCTTATGCAAATAAATATTTTGAATCCACATGCAAGAGAATAGACAACATACCCACAAAAATGTGACACGAGATATACCTTGGGAAAACCCTCATTAGGGAAAAAAAAGAACCCCAGCTTTCAAAAGCATTCATCACCATGTATCATTCAGCAAAAATATTATTGCAATACAACCATGGAAGCCTTCAAAGCCCTAGCCACAACCAAGCACTCCATGTGAACAAGCATGAATCCACACATCTCATGTCATGCATCCAACCTTCACAAATCCTACCTTGGCTAACATGTTTAACCCCAACAACTACCCTTATGGTTGCTTTATAGAAACAAGCTCCCACAAAACCACTAAGTGGTATTACATAAAACCATGTGTTAAAACCATGTGCTACCTAACCCCATTGACTCACATTCAATATTGGGTACTTTATTTCTCCAATATTAAATATTTACATCAAATAATAGTACAATGTTACAATACAACTCATCGAGAGTATTTCATTGGAATCTCTACATATTGCACATCCATCTAGGTGCAACATTTACATAATGAAATGAAATAATACTATAATAAACATTATTATGCAATGTGTACAGCACACATTTTCCCATCACACCATTCATTGCTGAAATTCATGGAAATTTTGGCACAAGTTGCTTCTCAATTTTTATTTTTTTTAAATACTTATTATGTGCTTGATCTTCAAACAGAGTCACCAACCTCTTTTCTTGGGGAGGTACCTTAAGATTTTATGAGGAAATAAAGCATTGATACATTTATTCATCCCCAACGGAGTCACCAAAAAGTGTTGGTAATCAATTTGTTCAATATGAAGAACATTAGAATCACCTAACAAGTCGAAACACAATGCACCAACAATTGAATAAATTGTTATGAGATTAATGATCCTCCTCTACATTTGAGAGGGGTGGCTCCCTTGTATGATGGCATCTCTAGCAGAGTCCCCAAAAAGTGTTGGTAAACAATTTTTTTAGTGTGAAATTTATTAGACTTATCAAGAAAGAAACATAGTGCACCAACAATTGAAAAAATCAATATGAGATTAATGATCCTCTTCTATTTGAAAGGAGCAGCTCAGTTGTATGGACTTTTAGATTTTCAAACACTTTTATTTGAAGTAAAAATGAAAAATGAAAAATGAAAGAAAAACAGAAGAAATCAGTAATGAACATTTGTTTAGCGAATGGAAAAAGAAGTTAGAACAAATTATATGAGAAAATAAGGATACTAATTAAACATCAAAATCATCAGTCTCAAAAAGAAATGTTGATATCAGAACAACAAATATTATTTAAATTCAATGTAGAGAGCTCTCCTAGCATGATAAAAAGATCCCCCAAAATAAATTCTCTTTTACAACTTTTCCCCTATCCTACATCAAAATTTTGCCTTATTGTTATGGTTTTATATTTTTCGCTTTTAAAGTCATTTTTTAAATTCCAACATGCCCAGTGAGCATTCAGCCATATTATTCCACAATCACTTCATCTTCCAAATATTGCACTTTATTTCTTCGAGGCAATTTATCAAATACCTCTCACGCAATCTCCACATTACTAACATAGCACATATTGGTATCATGGTATTCTAGATAAACAAATCTGTATAAGACACTTTGTTAAACAGTTTGTTTACATACGCAAACCCACATTTTCCTCCCATTTTTTTAGAGAGAGCAAACCACTCTGAATTTTGATTCAAATCCATTTCTGATCACCCGAGCATGTTTCAATAAACATCTTAAATTGGCTGAGTGTTAATCCAAATATCTTTGTCCAAGTTTTTCACTACTACATTTATTTCATTTTCTCTTTTCAAGAGAAGTAATTTCCCCTTGATTTTTTTCTTTTTTTCTTTTTTTATTTAATTGTAAAAGATTCATTTGAGTTGTACATGGGTACCTCATCTGAACTTGTAAATGAGACTGGCTCATGCATCTATTATTGCATTCATCATTAGATGTTTAGCTACTCTTTAAATTGTACTTAAAAGATGGGTATTAGAGTAAATAAGTAATCATTTTATAAATTAATCAATCATTAATTAGATCTCCTTTTATTTTATTCACTTAAGCCAAACTTAAGAGGGTTTTTCTAAAATTTAGATCATTTTGTCTCTTAGCATAGGATGAAGACATTTGTTGTGATCTAGCTTAATCTTCACCCAGGGTTTCATCTGAAGTTTAATTTTTGCTTTTATAAACATTCAATTGTATGTTGTACTCAATTCAAATTAACCAAATATATGTCATTGTGCATTTCTAGATCAAATCTCCTATCAAAGTTACTAGCACAGTGAAGCTTTCTCTCTCCATGTAAGAGGGGTTTTGGTACAAATGATTTTTAGGACTTGAGAGGTTCACTATCACTCTAAGAATATCTATCCCATCACCTCCCATCAATATGCACACATGTAAGATAATGCAAATGTGTCCCTTTGAAAGCAAAAAGAGAAATGTCTAGATAAAATGTTATTAACAATTGTCAATGTCTTGACCTTTCCATTTACCCTTCTTCATCTAGGACCAAGCTTATAAACAAATGTAGGATAGTATAAACATGGCCCTCTGATTGCAACAAAAGGCACACCTACAAGATAATGCCAATCACAAATGTCCAAGATTTCCATCATACAATATTGACAATCCTTAATATTCTCAAGATGCACATTTGGAGTGTCATAAAGTTAAAGTAGATTATTTGGGGTGGCTACTGTAAAATTTATTGCTTACATTTGTTTTTAAATTACTTCTCAATTAACTTTCAAGTTACAATTGTTTTTAATATTTCACACTACTTGTTTTGATTAAGTAAAAACAAGTTTTGAAAGGACCTGAAACCTTGTACAAAAACAGCAAAAGATAAGGCAATGAGAGAACAAAGAAACTATTGTGGTGTACCACCAAACATGCCCAAGAGAACCACCCATTGTTCCCACCAAATGAAGGAGAGACCAGAAAAGTAATGAAAAAAAAAAAGGCAGTCAAGATTTTCATTTTGGCCCATCCTTATATGAACGTAAATTCATATCAAAAGAAGGCTTGGAAGACATAAATTTCTTTCCTTTAACTGTTGTCCATCCATCTTCCACCTTCTCAAAAACCTGGGTGTCCACAGGAGGGACAGGGACAACATCAGTCCCCTTTATCCCCCTTGGAGAAACAGGGATAGTAGGAGCCACAACACCTGCAGACAAGACAACTGATCCAAAGACAGCAACAGCACTCCGGACAGGGACAACAACAACAACACCTGAAAGGACAGCATCAACAGTCTGCAAGGCTACATCTGAAACAACATCGGTAGCACCAGCCTTAGCGTGATCATCCTGAGAGGAGCATACATCTGAAACCCCATCCTTAGAAACTTTACCAACTGTATAATGGTGGCCAGAAGCCCCCAACCACCAAAGCGGCGATTTCTTCATTTTAACCTTATCAGATAAACACCGCGCAGCAATATGGCCAGTCATATGTCATTTCTTGCATCTGAACGGGATGCCCTCATAATCTAGACTCTAGATCCAAGAGCCCCGAGGGAAAGCCAAAGTAATCTTCTCCGAGAGACCCTTAGAAACATCAACCTCCACAAGGATACGAGCATACGTCGTATTTCACACTACTTGTTACTTAACTTTTAAGTTACCTTTAATTGAGTGCAACTGTTAGCATTGACGTGTTCCATACTTTGTCATGTATATGTTAATAGCATACAACATACATAAAAATATAGGATATTTTATAATTGATAATATATTATAATATTTTTTTATTTGTATTACAATATTAATGTAATTAGGTTTTCACTATACATCTTATTTTAATACTACTATTTGATGTATAATTATTTATAACATTAGCAAAAAATTATATTATTTAGTGCATGTAATACTAATTAACAAATAAACAGCAAAGATGTAATGATATTGTGTCTAATCACTCCACTAGATTCGTCTGATGAGAGAGGATGATAACTCATCTTATGATGTAACAAGCATTCTCTTGATAACCCGGAATGCAATTTGTGTAACAAGCATTCTGTAGATAAGAATGGATCACAAATCACCCTATGACAGCATTCTATTGTTTCCGCGTTTCATGCACTTCAACGAAGTATCCTGTTTTGGTGTATTCAACCCATATTTATTAACCAGGTAAAGGTTTTGTGACATTTCCGTTCACTTTTTTTAGCTTCTCAAACATCTTTTTAGCCCATTAGAATGTGCATTCACCAAAATATTCTAACTTCACCTGCTTTCAGGCAACATGCTTAACAACGAAGGTCAGCAAGACATTGACAGTTGTGACCAACATTATAATCATTTTTCACTTTTTCACAATTTGTATCTTGCTGACCATTCCATCAGCCATATAATCAATTTTCTCCTTTTCACAACCAGCATATGTATCCTCCACAAAGAGTGCAAAAAAATGACTTACAGTCCATAACAAAGAATAAAATTATCTGACCCAGTTAAAATCGATGAAAAGAAAATGAACGAATATAAGCTTCCTCATTCCCTAAGGCAGTGGTAAATGTATCTTCAGTCTCCAAATATGATTCTCATGTATCTGCAAATGCTATAGAGAATTCTGTGGGAAAAATTTATGAAATATCAAAAGAATTATCACATGGTTTAAACTCTGTTTATAGCTACAGTGTGCTGTATGTATGCTTTTTCAGCTGCAGAATTTATGAACAATAACAACTGCGTCAAAATGATTCAATACTCCATAATATTTAAGAAAGAAAGATCACTTGTTTCTTCTTGGAACAAATTTAGCAAAAAAAATTCGCTGAAATCAAAATCAACATACATAAAACATAGTGCATATTGGTAAGCAATTGTATCTATAGTTAAAAAAAGACATAATTAGCATCGAGACATAAAGAAAGATCACTTGTTTCTTCTTGGAACAAATTTAGCAAAAATATTTCGCTGAATCAAAATCAACATACATAAAATATAGTGCATGTTGGTAAGCAATTGTATCTATGGTTAAAAGAGACATAATTAGCATTGAGACTTGCCCATCGAACTGCCACTGTAATTTTCTAGGGTTGCATGATTCTTGAAAAGCTTAAATATCTATTCTATGAGATAGATCCATTACTTATGTCGGCTTCTGATGTTTTTCTGGCACAAAAAAACGTTTTGCAAAATAAAACTAATATTTTATTTGCTGCTATCCAATGAAAGAAAAAGTTGTAGCTTTACATATCCCATGTTTCTCAAACCCATACCAGATATACATAAAATCATCGGCTCTTAATAGTTCAAAAATGAAGAACAAATATAACAGTTCTCTTAAAAGAAAACTGTACTAAGATCTTAATGGGCTATTATTTGTTATCTCTAAACCACTGTGTTTATAAATAACGTGAGGAAAACAATTCGTTTATGCGAGCTTTTGTAAATGTTGGGGAAAAAGAACGTGTTAATGGAAAAATTCATTCACATATAGCATGCATCCCGGCTATTTGCATCTTCGTAATCAATCAACCTGACTTCCTGTAAAAACTATATGCCACAGCAACTGATGCAACTGCTCCCATAACTGCCAAGGCTGCAAATGTGTCTTCACGTTCCCATGTCTCAAACCATTTTGAAACTCCACGCCAACAATTGGACGAACGAGAAGCATTAATATTTTCCTTGACATATTCAACGCTCTTACTAGTGGCCTTCAAATCCAACTCATCAGATCGTACATTGTCTTCAGGTGCAGAATTTTGACAGCAATTAATAGCATTGCCACCCTGGCAACAACCTGTGTTACTTATCACATCATTCTGGTTACCATTTATCGCATCACTGTTTTCAGTGCCCAACTCACTTGCTTTCTCACCTTTCTCCAAGCCAACTCCATTTTCACCTTTCTCTAGAAAAGCTTCTCCATTTGGCCTAAGTCTTTCCTGCTGTGCTTTCTGTTGTTCCTCTTTGGTCAAGCCCATCTGACCTCTACAAAAGAGAGAAATTGGAAACAGGAAACCAATTTAGTATGCATCAAATGCTTTTAATAAAAAAGCTTTTCAACAACATTAAGTTTTAACATATACAGTAACATGGGGTTAGATAGCAAATTACAAAGATAACTCAAGTAAAAAGAATCTAGAGACTTCCATAAATAACTCAAATCAACTGTACAAAAAGAAGAGCAAACAGAGAAAGAAATAAGAATCAAAGGTAAGTCACAATACATATATTCCATCAGATTGATTACCACTACATAACTATCAACATCTGCAGTAAAATTACAAGAAAAATTGTTTACAAAATTAAACAATAATACACAAAAAAGCTCAAGTTAAACTGTTCCGTAGTCCAATATTATCAAGATTCATATCTCTTGTAGGTGAGCTCTATGCCTATTTTCACTTTCCCCTCATTATGCACTGCAGATTCTCCCTCTAATGCTGGTAAGAAATAGGGATTTTTGCTCCTTTTTTTTCATATTTTGTCCTGAATTTCTTGTTTCTTCTTATGCAGATATACATTTCTAAGTGTTTTTACTCCAATATTAACTCTGTTAACTTGAAATTTTCCTGTCCAACCCCCTAATTTTCATCCAAAGTGAGATGCTTTGGGTTCTCCTAACACTATAATTTGTGTTAATTGCACTTTGGATTGCATCAACCTTTTTAGGTATTGGAGAACTTCAATATCACTTATCACTCTCCTCGTGTAATTTAAGTGTCGTGCTTTGCATAATATATGATCGACGTCAACCAAATCTGGAATAGCCAAGGTGAGTGGAAGTATTCAAGCAATAAGCATTTCATGCATTGGCCCATACAATGGCAAGTGAATCATATTCGATGCTGGACTGTCACTTTCTAGCAGCACTTACAATGATTGCCAAAAGTTGCTGAGGAATTGAGTTCCAATCTAAAATGAATGTCAGTGGTAACCCATATAAGTCCAAAGGTGGAGGAAGAATAACTTTGCAGGCATAGTAGCATCAATGCTCACATTCCTTTCTAAGTATGATGTCAAGTAAGAAGCATTTCATGCAATGGTTAAAGGATGACAAGTGGATCATATTCGATGTTAGGCTAGCCTTTTCTAGCACCACTTTCTCAAAGTGATTGCCAGATGTTGGTAACAAAACCTAGAACCACTCGGTAACAACCCATATGTGTCCAAATGTTGAGGAAGAATAAATTTACAGGAATTCTGGCATTAGTCATTTTTATAACTGGCACTAGCACTGTTAAAGGTGCAATAGGAGAGGGTCATTAGTAGGTGTAAAAGTTGGTATAGAATGCTCTATACCATAGAAGATTGGCTGAAGATTATAGCCACCCAAGATCTAGGCACTTCATAATAAGCACACGAGAGATCAGCAATGAAAGAATAATGTTATTCTATCAGGGATGCAAATGATAGATTGCTTACAACATGAATGAAATGAATGAGATTACAAAGGGGGGCCCTTGGTTATAAGATGGCATAAGATTATGACGTGTCTTAATCTTATGACTTGAGACAACTAACAAGATAACCTAGGAAACAAGAAGTAAATATGATAAGGAATGATCACATGACAGCTAAGACTTCTCGAATGAATCCTAGGACCTATTTGTGTACCCTGAGTAAACTTAAGTAACATGTGTGATTAAGACCCAAGTGATGAACATGCTATGTAAAATACTCCTTTCACACCAAGACTGCCCCTTGAATGCAACTTAGTAAAAATGTACACAAATGCAAACAATGCAAGATGCAAAGATAGGTCCCAACTGCAAGGTCATATTAGGTACCCTGTACAAATGCAATGTGATGCAATACTTTACAAGTGGAGACAAGGACAAAACCTAGTGGGACAAAACTCCTCCCTGAAAGAGAGATGAAAACAAAATGCTGTCAATGATCTACAAGATGGACGGAACCCTGTGTGAGAAAAAAGTTCCCCCCATAAGAGAGTAGAAGAAGAGAGATCATGCAGCACCCCCTCAATGTAGAGTCTCCCTGCAAAGATGATAGATGCTTGCTGAATGCTGAAGATGATCTTATTTTGTCAAACAATGTTCCTCCCCTTAGAAACAAAACAAAGATGTTACGCGGGTTGTTTTCCAATTCTTGAAAGGAAGATAAAGGAAGATGGATGAAATGTGATGTCTTGAAAGTCTGTTAAAGTGTCTGTGTCAACGCCAAAAATTGCCACAGTGCCGAAGATGACAATCCAGAATCTCCTAGACATCATCCTAAGACAACAATACCTCCTCTGAAAACAAAGAGCCCTCCTACAATTGCTGTTCAAAAGTATCCACACTCATGTGTAAAGGATCCTCTTTCATTGGCGATTAAAAGAGAGTAACTAGAGTGCTATAAGATGGCATTTAAAGGATAGGGCTCTATAAATGGCCTTGAGGGCCATTCCATACGTTTCAATATTACCAATGGCTATTGCAGCCTTGTCCACTGTCAGCCTTTACAATTTGCCTATTAAGATCCCAGGGCATGCAGAGGGGCACTTTTATATGAGTTTCCAATGCAATTGCCTCTTCATTCAACTCCTCCACTTGTTTTTGTCCTCTAGTAGCCATAATAAAAGAATACAATCCACAAAGATCAAACTGCTCTAATAACAAAATATTGTGTAAACTCTAAAATTTAAGTGGAGTTTTGAATCACAAATATTCTAACTGTTGTTCTATTGCTCCAACAAGTAACAATATTAAAGAGGTACAAAAATCCAAAAAAAACACAAGCTAGAAATAAAAGACTCAAGACAAAAAACTAAAAAAATACCCTAGAAACCACGTGAGGGGAAAACCCAACCAGCAACTACTTGTCTATATTGATGCAATAAATTGAAAGAGGAAGTACAAAAAGTAACTATAACAATAAATGTTCCTTTACTTTGTCAGGCCTCTAGAAACTATGAACAATTGAATTCTTCTAATTTTCCTCGATGCAATACACAAATGTTTCCTCTAATGCCAAAACATGTACTCGCTACCTACGGTGATGTTGGTGCAGTTCTTTCAGGCCTTAGAGGAACCCCATGGGGTTTGGAAGTGGAAAGAACATAATTTCAGTTCAATTCCTGATTTTCAACAATGAAGGATCATATCTGTAGTGCAGGTTTGGCCTCACAAGAGCAGATGTGTCCTATGTGAATTCATCTCCACAAAGTGCAAGTTTGACTCAACACTTTCTGGTTTGTCCCTGCTTCTAATAAGTTCTCTTCGTCATTTTCGTAAATTCAGCTTGTTGTTCAAGTTTCAAAATTTTCTTAGCCTTATGGATCTACATTATCAGCTCACTCAGGTTTATGACTCAATCTAGGTCTGGTTCAAACTTGCTTTGGGATCTGGTACAGAACCACTGTGGTTTTGGACAAGGTCTTCCAAAGCACATTCATCTTCATTCCAGAGTGCACTTGAGCAAACCCAGGAGCACTTGAGAAGATCAAGGGCAAACCCAAGTAATATTGGACACCCAAATCTTCTTTTTTTGGCTTTTTTTACCTCTTGATTGACTGGTCAACATAAAAAATCCTGAACCTGTAAATTCCCCTCAAAACAACTAGAAACACAAAAACAAACATGTCAATCTTATTTTGAAAACAAAAATTCACTTTTTGAACTTTCATCTTGCTTGTCATATGCATATATAAACTGAATCATTGAAGTTTCCAAAAAGGCAGGGTTATTATTTCTACCCATTTAAGGGTCCATTTGCTTCTGAATAGATCTCAAGGAAGATTCCTAGACTAGAGGCAAGTTTCTACAGTATTTTTTCCTTCATTTTTTTCTAAAAACAAACTCTTGTTTTGTTTTTCATTCTTGTACATTTAGATGAAAAAGGATTTTGTTTCATTTGTTTGCAATGTGTTGTATTCCAAACTTCTTGTTGTAGGGGATTACAATGGCAGTCAGTTACTAGCCCTATGGGCCAATCCTACTTCAAACCCAACCCAAATTGACCATTATAAAAGTATGTTGACATGTTTGGTAATGGGGTATATGTTTGGCTTTGCTGCAGGTATAGTGTCCAATATACAAGCTCATACCTTCAAGTGAAAGTCCATTTGTGCAGTATTCCTAGAATGAGCACAAAACATTGCCAAAGAAAAATGGATCCGCCTCTGCCAATATCTAAAGTTTTGGAACATATTAAAGAGCAGAAGCACACAAAATAAGCAGTTGCCTTAGATTAGGTAATCATTTGGTGAGAAGAGGGTCTTGATCAAGGATGCCACTTCTTTCCTCATCTAATAGCATTCATGAATTTGTAATCAAGAACTACCTATTTTTAGCCACATATGAAGAAGAGCCCACTACACGAGAACAAGGGAGTCATTGGAAAAGACCTTTCAAGATGAATCTAGGGAGATTAAAGATCAACACATTTGGTTCTTTCAATGTTGTTCCATCATGATGCTAGCAAGAAATGGTGAAGAAAAATTAGAAAAATGAAGGCTCCACAACAATACAGAGCTCGAGTTGAGAGAAAGCGCACAATATCTTATTGACAAAAAGAGGCAAAACCTGTAGAGAATTCATCAAATCCTATTAAAGATTCCTAGATAAAAATAGGCATGTCCATCATTTTCAAAGAATAGAAAGATGCCAAAAATAAGCTCTTGATCAATGTCATTGCAATGTCCCCTAAATGGATGATTTTTTTGAAAGTAATGGATTGTGAGGAGCAAATGAAGAGTGCACGGGTTACTGTTAACATCATCATACAAGCCATTGAGAAAGTGGGGCCTAATAGCATTTGTCTAAGCCTTAATGAACAGACAAAAAATTGTCAAGCAATCAATTTGTATGTTGAAGCATATTATTGACACTTTTTTTTTAAACTTTGTGTTATCCACTTGCTCAAACTTATGCTACAAAAGATGGGAAGCAAAATTGACTAGATCAAAAAAAAGTAGACCGGCCATTGTAAATGCTCCAAGAAAGGTGATCAACAATCAGAGCTCTAAACACACTCATGAATTGCTAGATTTGCAATCCTGCCAATGGGTTGGCAATAGTAAGGACATGACTTGAAACATCATAATCCAAATAGTTCTTCTGAAGCCTTGCAGCAGAAAATTGAAGGTTTCTCAAACATCCACCAAATCAATTCAGCCCCCAATGCTTCGTTTTGTCTCAAGATACATTTGATGCTAGCACCGTTAAGAGATTTTTCTGTTTCAAGCCAAATCAAATTCACAGGAGGAATTCTTTTCTGATTATTTGAACCATCACCCAAAACAATAATCCATTAAGATCTTGACCGGTCCGTTTTGTAAATTGAATGTACAACATTAAATAGATGGGAATCGCAGAGTGAACCGCCTTTATCATTATGATTCTTCCTACAAACAACCATCTACCTATCCAATTCTCTATCTTCACCTTGCAAACATCAATTGACATCCCATAAGGAGGTGTGAGCAATCATCTTGAAGACTAGGACCCTCAAGTATTTTCTTGGGTGCGAGTCAATGCAGAAGACAATAAGATTAGCTATCCTCCATAGAATCAAGCACCCAACTAACATTAAAGAAGAAGCTTGATCTGTTACCATTAACGAGTTGCCCACAAACATAAGTGTAGTGTCTAAGTTTTCTTCATAGCTTCCACCACCTCCAGTTTAGCTTTACCATATAGAATAGTGTCATCAACAAATTGTTGATGGGTGACCAGATTGAGGCCTCTTGCCACCTACACACCCTTCCATACCCCAATCGCAACAAGATTAAAGATCAACATTCCCAATGCCTTTTCCATCAAAACAAAGAGAAAGAGGGAGAAGGGAACTCCCTAACACACTCCATTGAAGGACTCAAAGATGCCACATGAGGATCCATTTACCGAGATCGAGTACCTGGTAGAAAAGATGTAGCAAAGAACCCGATCAAGCCAATCTTGGCAAACCAAATCTTCTCCCAAAGTGCATATTATAAATAGCCATGAAACCAGATCATATGCCATGCTTATATCAAATTTGATCACCAAAACTTTTTTTTGCAGTGAGGAAATGAAGTAAATAACTTCATGCACAATTATAATCCCACCAATTATGGTACAACTAGAAGTGAAGCTACTTTTTCCAAGAGAGATGATGAATGGGAGCAGGGACTTCAAACAGTTGACTATGACCTTTAAGATTATTTTGTAAATTGTATTGCAAAGTAAAATAGGCTGGAAATCTATAAAGAATTTGCAATCAGGTCTTTTCAAAATAAAGGTCATATTGGTGTTGTTGAAATCTTTCAAAATCTTCTTTGATATTCTCAATCCTCCACCACCACCCAGACATCCTTACCATGAATGCCCCAAAATGATTGATAAAGCAAGCCAAGAAATGATTAAGCTCAAGAGATTTGTAAAGATGTATCTGTGACATCGCTTTTTTGACCTTCTGCAACAAAACAAGAATCATAAGCATTGTATTGTATTCCAGAGACACCAATGACAAGAAATTGTCAATGAAAGAATTCATGTGTTATTATCAAATGAACCATCAGTAGCCAAAAGATTGGTGGAAATTAGAAACAACTTCACTTTGGATACCTTTTGTTCGTTAAAGATCTCTCGTCAACCAATGTCTAAGAGATAGTTATGTTCTTGCTTCTACATGCCTTGACTATGTCATGGAAAAAATTGAATTTGCATCTTTGTCAACCAACCACACTTCTTGATATTTTGTCTACCACTAGATTTCTTTCTTTGTCAAGATATTGGACAATTGGTTGAGGAATCTTGTCCTTAAAAAATCATTTTCAAACATGCCTAGAGCAATAACTAACTCATTCAAATCTTCTAGGGCCTACTCAATTCTCTACTTTTCCTTGAAAAATATTTTTGAAGGATGTTTGGTTCCATGTGTTTGGGCAAGTTTTAATGTAATGTAATTTCTTATTGAAGCAAAAAAAAATTGGTGACCTTAAGAACCTCAACCACTTATGAATCAAAGTTGGTTAGCCATCGTCTCGAGGCCACATCCATTCAAATTTGAAGGATGGTCTAGGAGGCAAGCACCCTTCCAACAAAGATAGCATGATAAGCAAGTGCTTGTTAAGTTTTAGGGTAGCTGCAAATGTAATAGCACTCTATGTTGTATGTGTTTTCCAAATGCAATAATCTCCCTTTCATTTATATTGGGAATGAGGCTAGGAAAGACATGTCCCTTCATGGGACATGTTTATTCATTATTATTTATAAGAAAGGACATGCCTCTTCCCATTAATTATAATTTAATCAATCTTATAATGTTTTATCAATCAATTATTAATTAAGAATAATATAATAATTTAATATTGAATATTGAATATTAAATTTCATATGATTAATAATAATATAACATATATATTATATTATTATTAATCAACATATATTATATGTATTCTAATGATCATACGATTGAAGCTACAAACATTAACACTCCCTCTTAGCTAAGGGAGGATGATCAAACAGAATGTGTAGAGGTCTCCTGTGTCAACACTTATGACCCTCACCATAGCTATACAAAACATCAACACTCCCTCTTAGCTAGGGAGGATAAATCAATCCAATGTCAACACTTATATGACACTTGAAAACATCAATCATATGATGTAAGCAATAAAAACATCATCCTCATGATGTAATCAATAGAAACAGTCTCAAGATGTGGATTGCCTCCATCGGCGATTCTATCCACAAGCTCTCAGGTGGATTGCCACCATCGGCGATTCTATCCACAAACTAATGAGCTTTAGAGTGGATTGCCTCCATTGGCGATTCTATCCACAAGCTCTATCTATTATGATCTATTTCAGTCATCATAAGATGTCTATCACAATAGAAGATTTCCATCGTTTGATATCACATTTGATATCTTGAGTATTGGCTTATCAGAATGTCAACACATGACATTCACCAAATACTCTGAGTATTGGCCTATCAGAACATCAACATATGATATTCACCAAGTACTCAATAAGG
>MU225854.1:3427486-3488006 GCA_018584345.1 Thuja plicata | reverse complement strand
TAATTTAATATTGAATATTAAATTTCATATGATTAATAATAATATAACATATATATTATATTATTATTAATCAACATATATTATATGTATTATAATGATCATACGACTGAAGCTACAAACATTAACAGTGCTCTAAGCCAATGTATGGAATAATTGATGATTCCAACACAATATTGTAGGCAAGCAAGCTTCATATAAAGTTATTGGTTGAGATGCTCAACTATACTAGAAAAGCCCAATCTCCTATTCATCCATGTGAATAAACCATCCTTATTGACAAAATCAATAAATGCTAACCACGAAACCAAATTTTGAATGTGAATCTAATAATGCATAGGACAGAAGACACCGTCAAGCTTTTCATTGTTTAAGAGAATGGCATTAAAATTACCCCCAAGAATACATTTGTCATCCTACTGCAACAACAAGAAACATGAGATCTCCTAGTTTTAAACTTTTCCTTCACCTTTGTAGGGCCATACAGTCTTATAAATAGAAAGGCAAGATCAAAACACAACCTCTTAACCCACACAACAAACCAATTATAGGAGTGCAGGAAATCAATTGAAATTCTATCAGTACTTCACAAGACACCCAAGCCACAAGCAAATCCCACCACTAATTCAAAGAATCTAGCCCAACCATAACAATAATGTAAGAGATTCACCTCATCGTGTTAGAGGTTAATTGTTAGAGCAAGATCATTTCGAACCTACGATTACTAAACCGGTGCTTGAAAAGATGCCTCTTTGTCAAGGATGTTTAGACCCCTAACATTCTAGGATGTGACCTTCATTGTCCTCTCCTAAGGTATACATTCCATCCCTTAGATCTTCATAAGTAAATATTGATTGACGATTACCCTTTCATTAGGGCTAGGTCCTCCCATTTTTCTTTATTCAATTTCCTCCCTTGTTTCTTTTCGAATCCAATCAGCTTTAGATATTTGCGAAGTAGATTGACCAGTAACTCTAGGGTCAACATAGCCAAATGTGTCCAATTCCTCTTTGTCAAAGTCAAATCAATCTTCCTCGCTCTCCTTTAAGGTGTCCCCTTCCAAGGGCCCTGGATTGTATAAGGCTGATGTTTTTTCTCGCTTCAAGAGCATCAAGAATTGAGGAATTGTTGTTCTTTGGGAGTTGAATTTCCACTAAAGAACCAACTAGATGGGTTCCCTTTACCACCCATTTCTTAACGATCGTGAACATATTTGGGCAGCCAACCTTATTGTGAGCATGACTTTGACACTTTAAGCAAAAAACTTAAGATCTTCCACCTCGACCTTTTACTTCCAACATCTTTCCCCATCCTAAGATAAATCTCATCCAAAACTTTTTAAAAATCAAAAGGATCCTTAAACAAGCATTATATTAAAGAATTGTTGACCTCAACTATTGAGTTTCATAGTCCAAAATCCCCAAAGACACTAATCTTTTTCTTTCCTTTGACGAATAGTCCAAGAGAAGATTATAGAGTCTAATCCAACACAGATTGTCCCAAGGATCATAAGTTGGATCAAAGTTTTGAAGCCCGCAGCAAGACAAAGTTCAAGGTTTCTCTCGACAACCATATCCTGTTATTGAGAATACCTTCGCAAAGAGGTTTGACATGAAAATCACCACAAAAAAGCCCTTCGAAAGAAATAGAACCTCTTCAATTCCACTCCTTCACAATCCAAAAAGAGACAAATCCTTGGGGTAAAGATTCCCCCCTTGAACCAACCAGTTGCAACATTTTTGTGCAAAAACTCCACTAGATCGCAATCGAACAAAATCTCAAGGGTATTGGTTTTAGCTTTGTCATTCATCCACCATTATGCAAATTTTTGTGCGCTAAATTTTTGTTAGCCATATATATGTACATACATATTTATACATATAACTACACATCTGTATTTATGCATGTATGTATATACATACATACATATAATATGTATGTAATATATATGTATATGAGGCAAGCAGTTTTTGATTTGAGCTGTGAACTGCATTTCTCAATTGTTGACACAATAGAGGACAACCCACAAGTTTCAAACCTAGGCTGATGACTACAGCCTGAAAGCTTCACCTTCACGCCATAAAGTCTCCCCTTTAACAATTCTATTGTAATTAAATGTTTAAAAGCACTTTTTTACAATTATAATATTATATTAAATTGCCCCTTTTAATAAAAAAATTATTGGATCCAACCTAAAATAATATTATTTTATTTTAGTCCAAAAAAGGGGACATGACACACCCTCATGCAAGTGTCGTAAAATGACTTCCCATAAATTTTACATGTGGTTGTTCCATTAGATCCTTTGGCCATCAAAACATGATCACAATACATCCACAATGGAAACAAACCAAAGTTCCTAAAGGATACATCATTGGAAAAAACCAGCGTAACAAAGGATAGGGATAAGATAAGCACCACCTTCAAAAGGGCTCATCCTTAATAGAGCACTATAATATAGAGGAACATTCCCCTTTGAGGGTGCACCTAAAGATAGTGCATAATCCCCATGCCATTAAAAAACACCTTTTCCTACATTGTTGTCAAGTTTTGTACAAAAAAAAATCATAAATATTTTAATAGTTTATAAATCCTTAACACTATCCTCTATTACACAGCCACTCCTTTGTAATATTTACATTATCCTCTTCATTCAATCTTAATTTCAAAAAAAGAAAAGCAAAAAGCTTACATTCATGTCCTTGATTGGAGTGGTGGTGGAGACGCAAACATGAATGGAAAATAGAGGTAAGGTGCTTCAATCCTTTGCTGATCTTTCCCACATGCTTCACGCTTTTCATGCCAGGTCAATGCAATATCTTCTGAGGATGGCAAGTAGAGACAGCAGCATAGCTGGCACAAGAAGCAAAGCAATTGTGGGTGGTAATATGGTTTCTGCGAAGAATGCACATCCCCAGCAACCAGTGGATCTGGACAGCGACTAGTTTGTCCCTTAATTTATACTTATGTTAATACTCTAGGGTTCTCTTTGGTGTAGAGTATATAATGTAAGGGTGACTACAAATTTTCACAAGCGGAATCAACCATAGATCATAAGCAAATATCTACAAGCAATGTTGTTGCAGAGGCGTATCTGAACAACATGTAATCTCTTGTTTTATAAAGGTCGAGGGACCCACAACCCTCAGTTCAATTAGTAAAAGACAATTATTAGTTAATATTTTAATTTTTCTTAAACCTTGAACTTCAACCAGATTTAAGAATCAGCTGATGCCTTCTTATTGCCTACAAATAAGATAAATTTAAAATTATGAAAAATGGAAGTGACCTTCAAAGGCCTTAAATTGAGAATAGTAGTAGAGGCTCTGCCCCTCAACCTTGCCTTCTATTGCGACAAGGAAACACCGGGGTCACTACCCTTGGACCAGTAGGGGGTGCCACTCTCAGACCCCTACTCTAGTCTTAAACAACAGTAAATGAGAAGTGATTTACACTGCATTGTATGGAAAAGCAACATTTTTATCATTGACCTTTCTCCAATTAAATCCTGAAATATTCCATTTACTTCCGGACCTTGATTTCTTGAGTTAATCATGGTATCAAGTAATGCTACTACCTATAAGCCATTTTGATTTAAATTTAACATTTAAATTTTGCATGTGACGCTGCTTTATCAACTATCAGCTGTGTTCTAATTTCTGTATCCACTTTTTTCACATTTTGAGCAAACTCTGGTTGTTTTTATATATTTTGAATATAATATATGATATTGAAAAGCCAAACCTGGCTGTACCAAATAGTTGAGGCAAGATAGGTGAGGAATAAATGAAACACCGATCCCAAACCAACATCATTTTGTACTTCTAAAGGTAAGGTTGGGTTTTCGTAATTTTGAGTATATTATAGAAATTGGAATTTTGAAGGGTTTCATTGAAGCCATTTATGTTGGATTTGAGCATTTTCATGTTTTTGCAACTTTTTGAAAATTAAAAATTTAAATTCACACCATGTAAGCTTGTTTTATTTTGTGGGATGAATAGTCTCCCTATTGGTTTGTGATTGTACATCATTCGACATAGTATTGTGAATTTTGGCATTTTTTAAATTTAGTAATTTAGGATTGAAGTATAAAACAAAACAAGAGCGAGCTCCCACCATGCTTAGGTTTAAAACAAACTCGTCAACAAAGCCAAGTGACAGTTCAAAGAAATGTGAATAGACAAATTATTGGGGACAAAATGAAATACACACATAATCAAGATAAACCTTCACCAAGCACCAAATGCCTTAAGAGAATTCATGACATGGAACAAAAGGGCATTTCACAACTCATTGAGATTCATGAATATTACTGGGTAGCCCTATCATGGATAGACAAAATATTCAACATCCTACTTGACCATCTACCAAAGAATCGATACTCCCTATATTACATCTAGGATCCTCTTCCTATTAAGATTTTGCATCTAGCGTGTTTTTAGGCACATATGCTTAGACACCTCATATGTACATTGATGAGCATGAAGAACTCTCATGCATGTATGTTGTTTAGCATTCCCTGTGTATTAATTAGCAATTTAGCATGTGTTAATTGTGTAAAGAACCCTCATGCATGTATGTTGCTTGGTATTCCCTATATGTGTGATTGGCATGCATGTGGCCACATACTCCTTGTCGTATTCTTTGTGCATGTTACCCAATCAACCATCTCCTAGTACAACGGGGTGGACTAAGAGTTCCACATGGTTTTGCAGTTTTGCACCACCTTTGAGGACCCACAAGTAATGTGCAAAAGGAGTTTCATCTTTGGGTGTTGTAGCTTTAATCTTTAAGCAATTTGAAGAAAATGAATAATTTGGGTACGTTAGAGTCCTCAAATATTAAGTTGTAATTATTATTTGAACTCATATAAGTTTCCGTGTAATCCACCCACATAAGTGGTGAGAGGTCTATCTTTACTTTTGGCATGTTTCTATGTTAGTATTGAATGCACATGGCATTTAGTACCAATTTTCTTGCGTTTAGCTATCCAGTATAAATATGATTTGAAAACATAGTTCCATATTTTAATGGAATGAAAAAGTGGGCTAGCACAAATGTAACATATGCTATGTATAAAGGAGGTAATTGAACTACTTGTCCTATCCCTGATTTTAGGGGGCATTTGAGACCCCTTGTGAGTTACGACACTTTTTGGTGCTAGTGGTTGTATTAGTGTTAAAACAGCAAAATTTGAGTGCGTTGGGTATATCATTGGGTTCCCCCATCTCTCTAGTCGTCTTGGAGTGTGATCATTAGTTCATGTCAACATCTTAATTAATGTGTGAATCTTATCAACTTTCTCTATGTTCATACAGTATACTTTGTCAAAGAACTAGGTTCTATGTCAAAAAACCCTTGGAAGCATTTAAGTTTTTGACTTGGTAAGTTTGCCTTGATGAATCTCTAACCAAGTCAACAATGCAGACTGAGGACTACAGAGCAAGAGAACTAATGTCCTCTAGGTTTAGTAAAGTCCTCCAAATGCCCCTCTGGGTTTAGTAAAATCCTCTAAATGCACTAGAGTCCAAAAAACATGCTAGTGTCTAGAAGTGCACTTTAGCTCAAACCTTTTGTTCAACAAGTTTTTCTCACACTTTCACAAAAAAAATTCTTGAAGATGGTTTGTTCTTAGAGGTCTACTTTTGGTGCCTAGAATCTTACTTTGAGAAATCTGTTATAGGTATTTTGAGAGATATTGACCTCATACCCAATCTTTGGCATGTGTGTACTCAGGTATCATTTCTTGCATCTATGTACTTATGATCATATGTTCTCAATGTTTGAGCCTATCAAGGGTTGGGATGACATCATGCTCTTATTCTATCAAACTCTACCTCCTTAAAGCATTGTCATTGTGACCTTGACCAATGATTGAGTGAAATCTTCTACTTGAGGGAACATGTTGAGTGCATTGGTGATGGGTGTCATAAGTGTCATTGTACATTGTCAAGACAACTTGTGTGCACCACTGTACAATATGACATGTTAATCTCGCACTTGCAATGCAAAAAAATTGTTTACCTAATTTCTATCCATTAATGTCTTGAGCAAAGTCTGGGGACCTTAGGAAGAGTTTTTGGGCTTTTCCACTCTTCAAACAAATAGTAGGAAGTTGCTTGCAAACACTAGCCATCTTAAAAGAGGACATGATTCCATATGCAAAAGGATTCAAAAACTTATCAAAAATGGCAAACAATGAAGCAAGCTCTCAAACCCAATGAGATGGGATTCTAAAGTGGAAGAAACCCAATTCTACATAATGGAGATGCTTTCTCAAAATACTAAAAGCACAGTTCCCAAGAAAACAAGATATTGTTAAAATCATGATTTCTTGGGAGTCTACAAACATGTCATAATTCATGAAGCTAATCTAGATGAGAAGCATTTTTGGTGTTTTATAGATGATAGAGGACTTAGTTTGGATTGTCTAGCATCATAGTCACTAGTTTGGAATATATATCTTGGTAACTACTCCTTAGGATAACCTATATTGGATTCTCTCTACAAACACCCTAGGTTGATACATTTTGAACCTATTATGAGGAGAAGCTTGCACACTAATGTGATGTCTCTTTTAGAAACAAATTACCTTAATTAAACACTCAATAAACAAAAGCTTGTCAATAAAAGAATAAATGGAAATGCTTAGGCGGTAATGATTACATATAAAAACAATATAAATCCTCATACTACCAGACAAATGCACAGAAGCGGAGCATATGCATCTCTCAAAGAGTGTATCCAAATGCAAATCGTGCAATTTAACATTTTTAAGACCATATGTTATTTTCACAATTTTTGCATATATGATACTACTATACTAATATATAAAGTAATTTACATAAATATCTGAAATCCCATATTTAATCATAGGATTTTGAAGTCAAGTTTTGTAAGCTACGAAACAAGGAACCTGCATGATGATGGAGTGCACACAGGCTCTCAGCTACTATCTTTGACAATAGAAACTTAAGAGAAACAAAGAGGAGGGGCTTACCTCCACAGCCTATCTACTATTTCGTTCTTCAAAATGTGTTGATCTAGAAGAATTGGTGCATCATCAGGAGTAACATAGCCATACCTGGACAAAAGTCAAATGCCCGTGACTCCAATCAACTAAAGTCTAAAACCATTATGCACTTTAAATACAAGTTAAAAACATATTGAATGCATAGATGATAGATATAAGTATCCATGGACAAATAAAATAAGTTAAAGAATAAAATCAAAAAGGGGCTAGGGGATGTCTAATAGGAAAATCTTCTTACCAGTGACCAGTAACTTGGCCATCAGCATTTGGCCCATATATAATAATGTTTCCAGCATATTTGTGTCCACCAATGTGTGAGCATGGACTCACAGAAACATGACCTTTAAGTCCCCGTGACTCTATCTCCTCTTTAAACCTCCGAATAAGTGGAGGTCCACAAACACCACACCTTCGATCTCGACTTGCATGCGCACACACAAATATGTGACTTCCAGTAAGTACCTCAGGATTTCCTGAAAGCCATTCTGTATCTTTGACAAGCACCTCTTCCACAAATGTATCGACATCAAAGTGTGTCAATCCCCTGCACCAGTGGAAATAAATAATAATTGATTTAGCAGAGGCAATAGTAGTCAAGTCTTAACCTTAAATGCTGGTATTTTAAAGAAAGTATAACACATAAGAAAATTAGAATAGATTATGTGCACGGACTTATTCTAGAGTAAAGCACAACAGCAGCATTAGCACTCAAAACCAGTAAGAAATTATTCGAGAATTAAGTGTTCAAAACCATGTATTGAGAACTATAAGCCATGCAAGCTTAATTCTACAAGCATGAAACAATCAGCTTTAAGATAGGCAACCTACTCTGTTAAATTTCAAATGATTCAGATCTTGGTTGACTTTTAAGTCTTGCTATGTATGCAACACTCAGCGCAAGCTCGAGATATGAAAAATTTACGACATGGAAGGGTGGACTAATTCAAACTTATAGTAGATCAGATTCTCCATTGAGAAAAGCATGCACTAAACTCCAAGAGTTTACAAGCTAGAAGAGCAATGCAGAAAAAGGGATGTGACTAACTTGTATCTGATCATGTCCGGAAATATTAAAACATCTCCATTTGAAGTTTCTGTTCCATCCCGCCCCTCACAGATTGTCAAGTGTGTCTGTTACAAGCAATTACACAAAATAAGATGAGCAATGGTTCATTGAATATAATGCTGAAGTAACACATGCATACATATGTAATGCAAGCAAAACATGCATAGCTATATAATGCTTAAGCAGCACGGCTAGAAAGATGTTTCAAATTAGATTGTATCAGAGTTGTCTGACTAGTACAAACTTTAAATTAGAGTACAAGTATATTTGTTTTAGTGTCAAAAGAGTTATTACATATTTTAAAAGCAGTAAAACTTGAACAGTGAAGGATATAGCTGACATAAAATCATTTTTGAAGCCCATTAAATCAAGATGAGCTTACTCTGAGAATTGCTTTTTCACTATATATTATCCTATAGAAAATTTATCAAGACATGTTGAACAAATTGGTGAAAAATGCCTAAGAGAATTTAAGCTAGTTAACTTGGTGATGCATATAATGGCCATATGTTGACACCATTTACAGAAAACAAAAACTAAGACATGGTGGCACGGTGGCATGGTGGCACGCTACAACTCCAATTTTTATGTACAGGGGGTCCCAAAATACGCTCAGAACAGTAGCATGTGAATAAATATAATCTTAAGCTTTAACTCAGAGATGAAATTTGGATGGAGAATTTGAGTAGCCACAGGAAAGAGAGTGGAAGTTTGCATCGATTGCTTGAGATTCGTTGGGATTCTTTTTTTAATGGAAAAATCCATGCAGTGGTTTTTTCTTGAGTAATTTACTACTGAGTTTTTTTCAATGCAAAGCTAATATTTCTGTTGCGAAATGCTTCTAAATTGTTTGAACAGCACTGAGAACATCATAGCATCCTCCCTTCATGGACAATGAGAACACTGCCTAAATTTACATATGATAAAATATTAAAATCTGATCAGTAACTTATAGCACTTATCATATCTAAGCAAGCGGCCCTCGCACTAACAAGCAAATGACCTTCACCAAAGCCTCACAACAGGTAACATGTAGCAAACAGATTTTGCCTGGAAACAGCTGTCCAACTCAAACAACTACAACTGCACTGTTCAACAAAGTAAATAGAGGTTTGATAGCTTCTCCTGTGGGAAAAAAGAGAGCATCTACAGGTGATGGGAAAAAAAAAGTAAAAACAATAACAACTGTAGAGAAAGAAAAACCTTGCCAAATTGCAAATTTTTGTGCCTGCTATCTACAAGTGATACAACATAGCTTTCAAAAGGCAACAAATTCCCATTCCCAGACATTTCCTCTGCATAACACAAAAAAATCTTCACAATTCAAATAAAGTAAAAAGAAACTTCTCTCACCCATCTTATTTATCCAGACACATGTATTGCAAATAAAAACAACAAACTAAGCATATTACTGAAAATTTCTGTGAATGCCTCTGTATAATTGTTATTGACAAGACATTTCAAGTCGTAACAACCAATGATAAGTTGAAGACACAACCAAAAATGTCTTGAAACTTGAACACAGCTATTCCTGCAATCTATGAAAACAACTTTCACATGGCATCCTTAAATATTCCTAAATATGCATAAATTGATTTGTTTCAAGGATAACGATAAAGCCTCGCTTGCAAATGTTCAATTCCCATTCATAATTACATCTTTAGCTCAAAGATGGTGTTAAAATTTGATTTGGAAATCATCTCACTGATCACCAAATCTGTGATTGATTCCTCGCGTTTTTCAGCCATAAAAAGGATGCAGTCTAGCAAAAATTAAAACATTTTTCTCAACAATGAAGTTAACCTTGCAACAATAACAGTAATACACAAACTTATCAACTAAGCTTAATAATTTATGTAATTCAACTTATTTACCGTTCACCGGCAGCACTCATTTACTATGTAAGTGCATTTCCCATAGGTTTCTCTAAAACTTAACAGAGCTATTGTAAATATCTAAAACAATTTATTTCTGGAAGCTCAGTCCATTTTAAAATAAGCATATATTAGCGTATTGCCACATAGTCTCCCTAGGGAAGGTCCAAATCCCACTTCTAATTACAATTTTAACTAAAAGATAAAAATTAAGCTTTGCTTGAAAGACATCTACCCTTTTAATCCCAGAGTCTGTGCATGATTCCTCCACTCTGCAGCTATAAAAGGAACCTACCTCATATAACAAGATCTGTAAAACTTTTTCAACAGTAAAGGTGCGTTTAAAAATATATGTTATACAGTCATAAGCCCCAACGCAGCATCAGGCATTCCATTGTATACAACATTGCTGATAAATTTAAGCAAGAACTTTCCTCTCCAGTGAAATAAAGAATATATAATTTGGCCAGTGCAACTTCTATACCCACTACTCTTGTTTAGTGCAGTTAAAAACAACAAAGTAAGCATATATTAACTCGCCATTGGTATAAATCATTAAGTCTCACTTACCTTTTTTAACCCCGCCCCTGTGAACCCTATAAGCAGAGTAGCGAGAATCTTCAACTATAATGGTAATCCACCCCGTAAAGTCAAGAAGTTCAATTATAAAATTATTTTTAGTAATTAAGCTAACCTTTGAAACGTTTAGAAGATTTTGACAAACATTTCGGCAATCCCATTGTGGCGTGCTCAGAGACCAGAATAGCAAGAGTATTCAAGATTTTTCTCATCGTGAAGCTGTTCCTTCGACTGTAACAATTAAAATAGCTAAAAACTTAACTTTGTCAACAATAAAATTCATCTCCTATTTATTTTCTCTAAGATTTAATATGAGATTTCAGGGGATCTCATTCTCGCAAACTTAAAGAGTAAAATCATCTTAAAATTTACCAAGGCGTTAATGCCAATCCGTCAATTATAGCACTAACACACCCTAAATGGCAAGAATCTTGACCTTTTTCCTTGCGAATACAATCACCAAACCTTTTACTTTTTTAAAGAACCACTATTTAAAACTTCAAAAAGATCTAATTTAGCTAACCTTTCGTATTATCTCATTCTTCCGAGCTTTAAGAGCAGCGGCAAGGAGCCTAGGAAGTTTAATTATTATATGCCAATGTAAGCTTGACCCTATTGATAAATATTAAATATAGTCATTGTTAAATGAGTTTATGTCAAAGGAAATTATATTTTCAAGATGCATGGGGTTCACTAGTGAGGGTGACCTACCGTGGGAGAAAGTTCCATGCCTAGAAATCTTCCCTATTGTAATGAATATTTTGTGGACTTTTTCTTTCCTTATTTTATTCATTTGGTGCATCTACTTGTAATGGTGATATTTGCATTCTTATACATATTTTATTTATTAACTTAAACTAAAGTTTGAGCTTTTTTTTTTTTTTTTTTTTTTNGTTTTTTTTTTTTTTTTTTTTTTTAAATTCTTAGTTTTTGATTGGTCTGTCACATTTTCCTCAATTTTTTATGAATTTTATATTTGTAAATTTGAATTAAAAAATTTAGACCAATCAAAACAAAGATCATAAAATTAAATATAATGTTTTGATGCATCCTCCAAATTGAATAAAAGCAAGCATGCATTTGATGTGAAATTCTACATAATATTAAGGGAGTTATGATAGGTTTTGTTCAGCTCTTCTAGACAATTAATGGAGGATATTTTTCTTACCTCTCCCTCAACGACTTCTATGATTGTTCTTGGTTAGGATTAAGGTTTTGAGTTTTCCATTTTTGGTTTCACACAATTCAGAGAATAGTTGTCCTCCTTTAAATTCTTTTTTGGTTCATGTTGCTTCACTAAAAAATTATGCACATTTGAATTCCAAGATATAATCAAAAAATTCTACACATTTGAATTGCAAGATATAATCGAAACATTATAAAATTTCCATTTCTGGGTGCTAACTTGAAGACGGGAACATCCTATTTTCTTACCTAGCTTTTCTTTGTTAACAAGCCATTGTTTCTAATTATGTTTTAGGTGAGAATAACAAGTAAAGAAAATTCTTGACAAAATACAAATTAATGGCGCTTTCTCTGTTGCCCAAATTTGACTCTCGTGCCCTAGCTTTGGCCTCTTATAATGATTTTCCGCTACTCTAGTTGTCTTTTTCTTTTGGTTTGCAAGATAATTTTCAACTTTCGTCGCTCTTTTGTGCCTGGTGACAGAGTTGCTGAAACTAAAACTTCTGATAATGGCTTTGTTGCAAGAGTTAGAGTTTTCCTCTTTCCCCTGCTCTTGGCAAACTCAGAGTCCAAATTTTCGTTTTCGATGGACTAATTTATAGATTCCTATGTTATGGTTTGCCTTCAGAGATTTGCCTTTACGGATTCAATGTGCAGGGAAGAGAACATTGAGGTGATGTTGGCAATTGTCTTTGTGCGCCTAGTAGGGTAATTGCTTTATTAATTGTCTACATCAACATTCAAGGTTTATTAATTTTAGATAAATTGTTTGATAGCAATGTCATCAACACACGAACCCTACACATCATGCCTTCCATCAATGAGGGTTATACACAGTCAAATACAAAATACCTTCTTCACTAATAATTCATTATTTATATGGAATTTTCCAGATCCTATTGCATGTATCGAAATACAAAGGAAACAATATAAAACACATGCTACATGAATTATCTAAATATTTACCATCCTACCCAAGCAAGAAACAATCTCTATCCCAAATCATCTCTATCTTCAGCAAAATTATACATATACATGTACATAAGAACTATGGGTTCTGCAACTTCAAGAATCAACAAGGGGTGTCCCCCAATCAAGGAATGTATAATTTTGCATAAGCCGATAGAAGTCAATGTTTGAAAAGCAGGTAAGGTGCCATCTACAAATGAAAAATATGTGTTGATGACCTCTTTATATGGTTGTAGAAGTATTACAAAAAGCTTAAACTAGTTTGCATGCATCTTAATAGAAAAGTTGCTCTATTACAATGGGGATTTAAGATCCAATTTTGTATCGGCTATAGAGTTTTCGATTGCCTTTGGTTCATCTTATTATAAAAAAATTATACTTTATTAGGGCTGTGTAATATTTTTCACCCAAGCTCTACTCATTTTTTTCCATCAATTGATACATGATACAATTTGTACACAATCTTGAAGTAGGTCACTTGCTACAATTTAAATGAGCTTTTCCTTTTCTTTTTGAATCTATACATAGCCATATCATTTTAGATTATGGTTTACTTCATTCTAAAATAATTATGTAATCTTCTTAATGAATGGCAATGGTTGCTATTTTGCTATTTTTGTATATGATATTATTGTAATTTATAATACCTGTTAGATCTTGAGGGCATTCTTAGAAACATGGGGTAGAGATGTTTCAAATTCTAGAGAAGTCTATTCAGTTATTTTTAATTAAATTAGAATTTGCCCTGTAGTTGGGCATCACTTATAGTAAGATCGTAGAATTGCATCAATGTTTCTGCACTATATATATGCTTTTACGTTTTTTTCAAATATAACAACCACCACCAACAAAAATGTTTTTTCCATGATGCCATAATGGATGTCCAAGCCCTGTTCCAAAGCCTTGATTCCTCGAGAGTAGACACATAACACGAAAGGTTGTGGCGACTGACTTCAAACTTGTCGCCATTCTTCTAGTTAGTGGCAAAATTAAACCAAAAGATAAAAATTAAGCTTTACTTGAAAGACATCTCCCCTTTTAATCCCAGAGTCTGTGCATGATACCTCCACTCTGCAGCTATAAAAGGAACCCACCTCATGTAGCAAGAACTGGAAAACTTTTTCAACAGTAAAGGTGCATTTCAAAATATATGTTATACAGCCATATGCCCCAACGCAGCAACAGGCATTCCATTTTATACAACATTGCTGATAAATTTATGCAAGAAATTTCCTCTCGAGTGAAATATAGAATATATAATCTGGCCGGTATAACTTCTATACCCACTACTCTTGTTTACTGCAGTTAAAAACAACAAAGCAAGCATATATCAACTCGCCATTGGTATAAATCATTAAGTCGCTCTTACCTTTTTAACTACTGAACTTGAGCATGACTACTATCAATTTTTCGGCTTTCCACTATAATTGGAAACCGCCATATTCCAAGAATTGTCAGCGATTTCTAATTTCTAGAGAGGAAAAGCTAACCCTTCAACCATATTAGCGATCCACCCCCAAAATCTCACGTATTGTCAAACGATTCTTAGCAATAAAGCTAACCTTTCCATTAATAATGGTGATCCGCCCTAAATAACGTGACTTTTTTTAAAATTATCATCAAAAAAGCTAACCCTTACACTGCAAAAAAACAAATCCTACAATTTGGTAGGAGCTTTCAATAAATTTATCGACAGTAAAGCTAATCCTCCAACTGGAGTACTAATCCAACCTAAATTGGCAAACAACTTTCAATTTTTTTCAACAGAAAAGCCAATCTTTAAAATTCAAAAAAAAG
Source organism: Thuja plicata (assembly GCA_018584345.1). Classification (NCBI taxonomy): domain Eukaryota; kingdom Viridiplantae; phylum Streptophyta; class Pinopsida; order Cupressales; family Cupressaceae; genus Thuja; species Thuja plicata. Next base: position 3,473,506 of record MU225854.1, on the reverse strand, counting down.
GAGTATCTGTAAGGAGAATCCCGCCCCTATGAACCTTATAAGCAGAGTAGCGAGAATCTTCAACTATAATGGTAATCCGCCCCGTAATGTCAAGAAGTTCAATTAATAACTTATTTTCAGTAATTAAGCTAACCTTTGAAACGTTTGGAAGATTTTGACAAACATTTCGGCGATCCCATTGTGGCGTGCTCAGAGACCAGAATAGCAAGAGTATTCAAGATTTTTCCCATCGTTAAGGTGTTCCTTCGACTGTAACAATTAAAATAACTAAAAACTTAAACTTTGTCAACGTTAAAATTAATCTCCTGTTTATTTTCTCTAAGATCTAATATGAGATTTCGGGAGATCTCATTCTCGCAAACTTTAAGGGTAAAATAATCTTAAAATTTACCAAGGCATCAAAGTCAATCCGTCAATTATGGCACTAACCCACCCTAATTTGCAATAATCTTGACCTTTTTCCTTGCGAATACAATCACCAAAGCTTTTAACGTTTTAAAGAACCACTATTTAAAACTTCAAAAAGATCTAATTTAGCTAACCTTCCGTGTCATCTCATTCTTCCGAGCTTTAAGAGCAGCCGCAAGGAGCCTGGGAAGCCGATCGAATTCGGCAGCCTCCACCTTAGGCGGCCAACTCTCAGGGTTCTTATAGCAAAGAATCACATGGCGGTCATAGTCCTGCACAGATCCCACGAGAGGCTTCGTATACATTTCAGGCCGTGTAAAGCCATGCTCTGCATCGCTGCTATGACCACTGGCCGTATCACCCAGCAAACCCTCGTTCTGCAGGCTACCTGAAGCACTCCCTATTGGAGGAGTCGAATCCAGCAATGAAGATCCTCCGTCTCCTTCCACGCCACCACCGGGACTCGAACTGCTGATCACGTAGGAGCCAGAGTCATCCCACCCGTTCGCCATGACTGCAAAAGAAGAAAGCGAATAAAAGAAGGAATCCTCCCGTTCCCAAATCAAACTTCGAACACTGGACTTCACGGAATGATGATTTGGGATATATTTGATGTGTATATCCCCTTTCCGACTTATCTTTTTGTACAGCGCTTTGCCGCGATAAGTAAACGCCGGCCGATTTATCGAGAAGGTCATATCGGCTTATTATTTTCTCCCTTTCCTACCACGTTTCAGATTACGTAATAACGCCATGAAAGAGTTGGCTATTCAAGAGATTTTCTTTTACGGTTGCCGTTAAATTTCAGGCCGTGATAGCGTTAAAGGTTGACGTTGACGTGAATGATTGTTTACTGTTGGCTTGGAGAACACGTTTACTATGTGTGTGGTGGGGAGGCTCACTAACTTTAGTGTAGAATTTGAAATTTTGGCACACCTCCTAGTCCCATTGAAGAAGGGCAGGTAGTGAGATAATCAATTTTGTATATTATAATGGATTTTTAACTATTTTATTAGTTGATTTTTTATAATCCATTTTTACAAATTCTATAAAAATGTAAAAAAAATTGATGAAAAAATATTAAGTTATGTGAATTTGTATTTGTATTTGTATAGTCGTATTATTTTGATGGAGAATAATTAAAGTTTAACCAAAATTAATGGTGTCAAATGGAGGCTTAATGGTTGTTCTAGTAGTTCAAGTGGGAGAATAAGTGCTCCCCTATATGCCTATGTAAGCTTGACCCGTTGATGAATATAGTCATTTGATAAGTAGGAGATATTCAAGATGCATGACTATATAGATGAATATAGTCATTTGATGAATATCTCCTACTTATCAATATAGTCATTGTTAAATGAGTTTAGGTGAAAAGAAATTATATTTTCAAAATGCATAGGGTTGACTAGTGAGAGTGACCTACCATAGGAGAAAGTTTCAAGCCTAGGAAACTTCCCTCTTGTAATGAATATTTTGTAGACATTTTCTTTCCTTATTTTATGTGTTTGTTGTATCTACTTTAATGGTGATATTTGCATTCTTGTGTATATTTTATTTATTAGTCCTTGCAAAGACTAAATGTTTTCATTGCACAAATTTGTACTTTCTATCTCAAAATTCATGCAGGGGATGATACATTAACTTAAACTAAAGTTTGAGCTTTTTATATTAAAAATTTAAGTTTTCTCATTTTTTGATTGGTTTGTCACATTTTTCTAGAGTTTTTTATGAATTTTCTATTTGAAATTTTGAAATAAAAAAATTAGACCAATCAAAGCAAAGATCATAAAAATTAATCTTATGTTTTGATGCATCCTTCAAATTGAATGCTTTTGATGTGAAATTCTCTAGAACATTAAGCAAGTTATGATAGGTTTTGTTCAGCTTTCAAAATGGTTGCCTCCAGAAAATTAGTGGAGGATGTTGTTCTTACCTCTCCCTCAACGACTCCCATGATGTTCGTGATGAGGGTCATTAAGGTTATGAGTTTTCTATTTTTGCTTTTACACATTTCATTGAGGGTTTGTTTGGTTGCTAGAATTAAATAATGTGGGAATTGTCAAATTCTAATATTTTACAATTTTGGAAGTTTTAAATCCAGAAAATGGTTTTTGGAATATGGTTGAAACTGTATGGTTCACCTGGAATTCATAATGAGAAGATGTATTTTCTGCGTTTGGTTCATATTTATGGAATTGGAATACCAGTTGAATAAGGTTTTTTTAATTTATTTATTTTTACCATGAATGAAATGTGATTTTTGTTGTGTGATTTAAGTGTGATTTTTGTTACGTGATTTAAATTTGATTTTTATTATGTGATTTAAAATATCGTAAATTCTATGAGCCTACTCTGTATGCAAATTCAAAATCAGTCCTAGCCAATCCTAAAGTTATGAGTGAAATTGCTCTTAAGATGAGCTTAGCAGAAGCAAATATTGTCTATCAGTTTATTCCTACTGTGTCTGGTAACTCTCAACAGAGCCAAGCGGTAGGAGATTACAAACAATTGTACGATCTTACTATTAGGAATAACATTACACCAATACAACTGAGGGGGGGTGAATCAGTTGTGAGACAAATTATTAAACATTAAACATTATAAACCAAAAATTTAATCCAAATGATAACACAGTAAATGCAACACCATAACACAATCATTTTTTGTCGAGGAAACCTTGTTAAAGGTAAAACCCCGGTGGGAATTAGCACCCACAAAGACTATACTGAGAGCATAGTATCCCTGATAAAAGATTTAGCCCAGTTAGGAGCTTATTAATGCATTACAGTACATAATCCATGTTAAAGGACAGACCCTGTTAGGAGTCAAGAGTAACAATAGGCTCACTGCCTAGGCACACTGCCTAAAGAAGGTTATATCCACCTTCAGGACTTACTGTCTGAAATATAAGTGTATATGAAATATATAATCCAATAAACTGTCTAATAGCAACTGTCTTTGCTTGATTAGTTCCAATGAAGTCTCTTAATCACATCCTCTACTCTACATCCAGCAGACTTTGTACAAACAAGCTCGCAGCTTCCACACTTCGTTGTTACCTCACTCTCATAAAAGAAAACAACTTTCTTTTATACAAATTACAATGAGCAATTAGGTTGGCCAATTAAGACTTCGCCAATGCACAAATAATTACTTAACCCCTTGCTAAGATACACGTAGTACCTATAACAAGTAAACATCAATTACAATTCATCAAGTATAATCCAAGATCCGTAATCTACGCTCGCACTTCATAATACATGCTTCATCTCTAAATTCGGCCCCAAATAGGTCTCCTCCAAAACACACGCCGCAACTGACGTCACCAAGAGTCATGCGACCCAAGAATCATAACACACATTCCTCAACATGTCTTTTGCCATTCCCCAAGCTCGCATATCATGAATCCATATTGCACGCAAGTTATCCTCAAAACCCAGAGACTAACTCTGTCAAAGATCACTGTCATAGTCCAATACCCAGTCTTCACTAAAATATATGTAACTTGCTCAATTTGAAATATTAAGCCACGCACCCTTAGACATAAGTTCGCAACACATCTTTGTACACATCACCATCTTCACTCATTATAAATCAACCGTATAGTACCTGTACACTTATGTCAGCCATCTAAGCAACAGTAAAAACCAGTATGTTCTGCCTCCGTAGAAACATGTGTTGACATCAATGACAAAACATGAATGCCAACAACAACATCAGAAACCAATTCCAACACTTACTATGGACTATTTGACAGAGGGTCTATCAAAATCGATAGGAACCTCTTTACAAGGGAGGCAAGAAATGGATGTTCAAAGTTACTTTAGCAGAGCCCTAACCAACCTGGTCACCTGCCTCGACGGTCTCAAAGAATCAACCGTAAACCTTCGATCATATTCATTCCCAGATCATATATCTAACTTCTCGCGCTCTGTAAGTACTTCTCTTGCTTTGATATGAAAATACACCACTATTACAAGGAAATGAGAACAAATTATAAATCGCTTCTATTATCGTTTAAACATAAACATAAGCACCTAGCCTTAAAATTCTTCCATATTACATATGTATCATATGTATTTTAAGAGTATTATTTAAATATAGAAATAAAAAATGGTGAATTGTAGCCCTAGTTCAGATGATAATATATAGGTTACAGCATTAAGGGCAACTTCAACTCACGTTTTCACTTCCAGGAAAGGCGTATGAGTGGTGGGAAGAATATGACAAGGCTAGCTTTCCTGTAGAATCACACAATCACTCATAAGTTGTAGACAAAGCTAAAAATGGTTCTCCCAACAAGAGCGCAAAAAGATTCATGATCTATGTTACTGGTGGAGTATACGAAGAATACGTGCAAAATCCCAAGAACAAATACAATATTATGCTAATCAGAGATGGAATGGATGTCACTGTGATTATGGGGAATAGAAGTGTTGTGGATGAATGGACTACATTTAATTTTGCAACACTTTGTAAGTTACTGTGTGATTTCTCTCTATTTTTTGTTAGGGATTATTCTAATGAAAACATTAGCATGTTGGTTTCTGCATAATACAGTCATAGTAAGAGGTATTTGTGTTGTTGTTGAAAAGTTTACAATTTAATTTATCCCCGATTCTCATTTTAGTGGAATTGGAATTGATTTTCCAATTCCACCTATCTAGATGGAAGATTCAAATCCAGGGTTTGGGGGTAAGTGGGAATTAACAAATCCATATTTCCTTTTTATATTTTGAACTCAAACTTAGAAGATGTCAATTTGGGAATTTGACAATGCCAATTTCAGGTCAATTCCACCAAACAAACGGGCCTTAAGAGAATAGTTGTCCTCTAAATTCTTTTTTGTTTCATTTTGCTTCACTGAAAAATTCTACACATTTGAATTCCAAGATATATTCACAAAATTGTACACATTGAATTGCAAGATATAATCAAAATGTTTTTAGCATTTCTATTTCTAGGATTTGAATTAACAGTGCTCTCCATGTCGCCCAAATTTGACTCATGTGCCCTAGCTTTGGCATCTCATACTGATTTACCACTACTCTGGTTGTCTTTTTCTTTTGGTTTGCAAGATAATTTGCAGGTTTCGTCGCTCTTTTGTGCATGGTGACGGAGTTGCTAAAAATAAAACATTTGATTACGGATCTGTTGTAAGAGTTAGAGTTTTACTCTTTCCCCTACTCCTAGCGGACTTAGAGTCCATTTTTTTATAAATTTTTGGTGGACTAATTTGCAGATTCCTATGTTATGGTTTGTCTTTAGAGATTTGCCTTCGTAGATTCAAAGTGAAGGGAAGAGAACATTGAGGTGATGTTGTCAATTGTCTTTGTGTGCTTAATAGGGTAATTGCTCTGTTAATTGTCTGCATCAACATTAATGAACCATTAATTTTAGATAACTTGTCTGGTAGAAATGTCATTGACACATGAACCTACACAAAATGCCTTCCATCAATAAGGGTTTTACATAAATGAATACAAAATACCTTCTTTGTTAATAATCCATTATTTATATGAAATTTTCCAGATCCTATCACATGTATTGAAATACAAAGGAAACAATATAAAACATGTGCTACATAAATTATCTAGTATTTACCATCCTACCCATGCAAGAAACAATCTTTATCCCAAATCACCTCTATCTTTAGCAAAATTATACATATACATATGTACATAAGAACTATGGGTTCTGCAACTTCAAGAATCAACAGGGGTTGTCCCCCAATAAAGAAATGTATAATTTTTCATAAGCCAATAGAATCAATGTCTGAATAACAGTCAAGGTGCCATCTACAAATAAAAAATGTGTGTTGATGGTCTCTTTATATAGTTGTGGAAGTATTACAAAAATCTTAAACAAGTTTGCATGGATTCTAATAGAAAAGTTGTGATGTTGGAGTGGGGTTTTAAGATCTAATTTTGTATCAGTTGTAGAGAGATTGGCTTTGGCTCATCTCATTTTAAAAAATTCTACTTTGTTATGGTTGTGTAATATTTTTCATGCAAGCTCTACCCATTTTTTCCATCAATTGATACATGATTGTAAATTTGTGCAGAATCTTGAAGTAGGTCACTTGTCGCAGCTTCAATGAGTTTTTCCTTTTCTTTTTGAATCTATACATAGTCGTATCATTTTAGGTTATGTTCTACTTCATTATAAAATCATTTTGTTGTTATCTTCTTAATGAAGGCAATGGTTTTTGTTTTTGTATATGATATTATTGTAATTTATACTTATTGTCACGAGAATTTGCAGCCAATAGCTAAGCTCGATGCTCAACAATCGTGTACAACATGGGAACATATACAAACTTGCGGATTGATCATTGTGTAGATGAACCTATAGATTATGGGTTGACTCCCCTTTAGATATCCTAAAAACTAACTTGACTGGGAAAAGGGATAGAGAATTACCCTGAAATGGAAAATTATGCTATCAAGTGATACACCGACAAATAAACCTTGATATGCAGCTAATACTCACAGTCACTCACTTAAGAAATTATATTATCACACAACTCAACCAAACATGCTTTACAAAAAAGATTCTTATGAGAGGTTTCATAATTCTGAGATTTATATAAAAAAGGAAAACAACGATGTTTTCACTATTGTAATACCCATAATATTAATCACACTCATAAACCTACACTATAACATGTTACTTTTTGCATTCAACATTGAAGGAATTTGATAAAATAAAGGATAAACACGATATTTCAGTCAAGTAATTCATAAACAATATTAGAACTCAAAATATTGAGAAGGAAAACCAACATCTATTTTATGAAAAAAATAGGAATCTTTGTTACAAATTGTATGAGCTCAATACAATATATGCTTATATTTGCAGTAGCAAAATATGGCAAGAAAGAAAAATCTCCTCTAAAAAAATTTACAATGGAAAGCCTTATAGAAAGGTCTCAATCCAAAAAGAGGGGGAACCAAGATTCAACTACCCTTGAGTTGAACTGGAACTCAAACTCCACCTTGATTTCTCCATCAAATTGCAAAAATATCTCATGAGTCGTACATACATGAAAATCCCACAAAGAGGTGTGTAACTAAAAGATACATGTAGTAAACTGCTTCAAAAGCCTCCAAGATAGATGCTCCACAAATGTGGGCCACAAAACTAATGTCTAATTGCCCTTAAGTCACCAAAACTCCCTCATTCTCCTCCACAATGTATGTAATCTCATCTGATCTCCAATTACTCCACTCGACTCACAATTAATACTTTTAATTTGCATCATGAGAAATATTTAACGAAAGTGATTTATAATGACATCACCTTTAGCCAATATTTAATAATTAAAACCGATGCAATAAAAATATATAACTCCAGTTATATTTATTTAACTCATAGCTCAGGGCATATGTCTTTTATTTTATATTGTGGATAATATTGTTAAGTGATGTTATTGTAAAACCAATGCAATAAAAATATATAACTCTAGTTATATTTATTTAACTCATAGCTCAAGGCATATGTCTATTATTTTATATTGTGAATAATATTGATTAAGTGATTAATAATATCACTTAACAAATACTCTATAATTAGGAAATGCAAAAATAAAAAACATAGAATAATCATAATACCAAGAGGATATTATTAGTTCCTGCCGCTAGGCAGGATACTATAGCATTCAATGCAATGCTACTGCTTCTATTAATTGTCCAATTAGAACATTGTATTTTTCAACAACTTTTTTATTGATATAGTTTTAATATATTTTGTCTTTTTTATATTGTAATAGAAATTATTTATCTCTATTTTTATTGGTTGAATGTGGCTACAGTAGTGGGTGAGACTTTTGTCTTTTTGTGGAAAGATATTTTCATTTCAGTTGTCCAATGAAAACACTTTATTTTTTAACAACTTTTTATATTTATATAGTTTTAATATATTTTGAATTTTCTATTATTGAATTTTGCTACTATTATTTATAATATTATATTTGTAACTAATTAATTATATTATATATTAATATTAACTTAATAATATAATATTAATATTTTTATTATATATTATACTAATAGAATAAATTATTATATTCATAACAATGCATATATAATAGAAATCTTAATTTAATATTTAATATTTAATGTTCAACTATAATTAATGACTATATTTAGTTATACATATTAAAGATTATATTTACTTTAATGACGTATATTACATTTAGTTTCAAAGAAAATTCTATATAGTGGTAATTATATAAGATATTAAAATTTATTTATATTATTTTAACTTCATGTCAAATATCCTAAGGCTTAATCTTTAGGACTTAGGAGGAACTAGACGCTATGCATCCTTGTTTAAAAAAAAAAGACATAAAAATGAAAGGCAAAAAAGCTCTTTCTACCCGGTCAACTTAGGGTAAACCAAAATCTAAGAATACATCTCATTTTCAGGTCAACTTAAGGTAAACCAAAATCTAAGAATACATCTCATTTTCATTTTCCACTTTTTCACTTTCCTCTCTACTGGTAGCCACCAAGGAACTAGGGTTCCACTATGGATCTAAAGATTTCTTGAGGTTTATGAGACTAATGTGCAATTTTCTTGAGCAAATTCAGTGCATCTATATGTGGGTTTTTATTTAAAACCTACATGAGCTTTATCTCTGTGAAAAACAAGGAAAATACGAAAGTCGGACGTCAAGAAGACTCTATGAAAATTTTATCTGATATACACAGTGAGTTTGTTTGCATGGGCATCATCAAACTTTGTCTGCATCTCCAAACGATAATGTTAAATAACATCATGGAAGCGTATGAAAATAGAGAAAGCAGGAAGGTGATGGAGATGGTGGACGAGGGGTTTGAATTACTTGGGGAATTCAACTGGGTTGATCATCTATCGTGGATGTGATCGCTTGATCCTCTAAGAATCCAGTCTCGTTGCGCTCGATTGATGCCCCACATTAGGGTTTTTATTGATCACATCATCCACCAACACCGAGAGTCCCTTGTGACCGATTCAGATTTCATTGACGAGTTGCTTTCCCTTCGAGAACACCACAATCTAAATAACAATGACATCATCGCACTTCTTTGGGTAGGCAGTACTTTAAGTTCATACTGGTAATTTTTTTCATATGACAACTAAATATAAAGGTATTAGGTATAATAGTATTTGTCATGTACAGGATATGATATTCTGAGGCACAGACACTGTGGCTCTAGTTACAGAGTGGATGATGGTAAAGTTGGTAGTGAATGAAGAAATACAAGGGAGAGATCAGGCAGAGTTGGAGGCAATGGTAGGAAATGATAGAAGCGAGGAGGAAGAGGACATAGGAAGGCTTCCATACCTACAAGTGGTTGTGAAAGAGAGGTTGTGATTGCGTCCACCAAGGCCTTTCCTGTCGTGGGCACGCTTGTTCTGACCTTATCCACTACTTTCATCAATTTAGCATTATATCATTGTTATTTGATGCTCATTTTGACCTTTCATATTACTGTTCTTAACATCCTTTATTGGTTGTCAATCCTTCATGAATCTTCTACTGTTTGACATTGTTTTCAATGCACTACTAATGATCATAGTGAAATCATTTTCATGATTAACAGTACCGTGACCTCCAACCTCACTTTATGATAGCCTTTTCAATGAAAATAGTGATACAATTGAAAACATAAATATATCCTCATGGAGGCAATGGATGTTACATGAAAGAAGTGAAATAAAGTGTGGAAAATTAATAACCGAGTCTTTGATAACAATGAAACTTTAACAATATTGTGCATATGTTTGATCCTTATATTGTTTTGACATTTGATATTTTAAGACAGTCCCTTTATGTATTTTGTTGGATTCTTTTATTCTCACTGCTCTTTTCATTTCCACGATCGTTATCTTGTTCCATGAACACTCTTTGTGTGACAATGTCTTGACTCCATGCCTCATGACAACAATACCTAATCTCTATTTTCAACAATAATTATATCAATATCCAGCTAAAGCCCTTTTGAAACCACTATCTTATTGTCTTGCATTTTCTTCGAAAGCCTCTATTTTTACATGACATCAACCATGGTGTACCTTGTTTCATGTTACTTTACTTTGATTGTTATGGAAACAATGGTTGTCTTGCATTTTCTTTGAAACCATTGTCCTATGATTGATGCAAATCACTGTCTTATGATGCAAATCAGTGTTAATAACACCGTGTTACTTTTTCTTATATGTTGTTCTTCTATTCATGGTGGAAATACTTTGTTGATGGATCATTGACTGCTCCTCTGTATATACCTCGACTGATGTTGCCTTTTGATTTGGGATCACTTTAATTCAAGCATAATTTTTTTCAACTTTATTATGACAGACATGTAACCTTGTATTGATAAAATTGAGATATCATGACTATATTTGAAACATTCATTCATTTATTTTATTGGTACTACTACTTTGCACTATTTGGATATTACTATTTTGTTTCTTGTAGCATTATCTTTGTTTTGTGTATCATGTAGCTACATTTTACAATTGCCCTATCTAAGAAAAATATTAATCATGATAGGGTGACTGCACCATCCATGTCATTGTAATCCTATTCAGGTGATGTTCTTTGGTTTTTAACAACGAACCAAAAGGTTCATTGTTATGAATGATGTAAATCCCCTTAATTGGACTATAGTGGCATGTTTGATGCAGGAATTACACACTTTTATATGATTAACAATTTCCAAATGAGAATGACAACATGTTGGGCTCAATCCTTGTGGGAGCCCATTCTACCCCACATGTTGTGATGTTTATGATATCAACTTAAAATATTCAATAATGAACATGATACTTGTACCCGCACAGTGAATAAACAATGAATTTTTGATTTGTTTTTATGCTTTCCTCTCTAAATTGATACATTATTAAAGTTGAATACACTTTACATATGGATTGATGAGGATCCTTGAGCTCTAACCCCCCTTTTCTCTCTTCATGCAGGCAAACTTGGACATAGCAAAACAACTTCCAAAGAAAGGAGCTAAAGATTCAACCTTAGAACCACAAGATTCATCATTCATCAGGCAATGATGGGTGTGTTATCTCTATGAGATATTTTTTTGTCATTATTTAAGTCAAAGTCATATGAGTCATGAGAATCAATCGGTGAAAAGGAGAAAGGCACATATTTGACTAGTCGTTAATGTACATCGAGTAAGCTACTGAAGTCGGTAAAGCACTCAAAAGAGCTAAAGACACAACACCGAGAGTCTATAGTTACCGAACACCAAGCACATATGAAGTACATCGAGTTGACAGTTACCGAGTACTAAAGATCATTTAACCAAGCAATGAGAAGTTACTCTACTGAGTTACTTAATTGATTCTAAACGCAATAAGGATGCATTTAATGAATTAACACAACATTAATTATGATTATACAATGCACAAAGAACAATTTGTTACACGATCAACAATCGAGTTAATTCAAAGAGAAGATCTAAGGAGGAGATTAAGCAGTTAATGAAAGTTTATTTTTCCAAGAAAAACACCAAGTACCGAGGTAAAAGTGACGTAGTCACCGAGCGAAAAAGAAGATCTAACCGTTAAAAACAATTAACTACAACCTAGCACATAATATTAAGAGGCAATAACTCTTATATTTAAAGGATGATATACATAGCATAACAAAGTGATGATACATAGAAGAGGTTGATATTTTTAGTGAAAGATAAAGGAGTTATTTGAAGAACAAAGAGCAGAGCACTGAACATCAAGGAGATATTTATCTACAATAGAGTAGATCTGAGCCATGTTACTATCTGAGATTGAGGTAACACAAATTTCAAAGCACATAGAGTCTGATCAACATTTATTTTTTATACAATATAGCAGACATTGTTAAGTTGTTGATATTATTGTATTGAGAGATGTAAATCCCAATACTAGGTAGATCTTAACCGATCTTATATTTGTAAATCGTTTAACAGGGTACATCTCTAAGTGTAGATATTGTAAAATCATTTAATTAGGTAGACCTAACAAGTCTTTGTATACTCTTAACCGATTAAGCTATCAAAATGGCTAAACATTGTAATCTCTAACTGATCACCCTTTATACTGCAGTTAGTGAAGGTTATGGGTATCATCCCCACCGTAGTTTTGTCCTCTAACCAAGGATTTTTGCGTAAACAAAATCATGGAGTTGCGAGTTCTGTTGCTTGAATGTTTTGATGATATATTTTATAAGCTTTATATTATTTTCATTTCAAGTTATTGAATTCGGTAAACCACAAGCATGAGTATATGGTTATAGGCAGTTTTAGTTATAAAAGTATTTTTGGTACTGATTCACCCCTCCCCTCTCAGTCCCAACTTTCAATAGTCATTCCAACATTTGGTATCAGAGCTACTACTCTTGAGTTATAAGGTTAAAGATTTGTCATGGGAAGTTTTAGGAAATTTAAAAGAATTGATGGTCTTGAATCTGAGTTGGAGAGTGCAAGAGAGTTAATCATTGATCTGAAAAAGAAACTTGAGAATTTTCTAAGGATTACATTGGAAATATATGATGAACTAAAGGTTACACAAAAACAAGTTGACATACTTGAGACAACATCTGAAGAGAGTGTTACTAATGAGTCAGAATCAACTATAAAAGAGCTAATGGAAAAGAACAATACACTTACTGAGTAGTTGGACCTAATGAAGATAGATCTTGAAACCAACATGATAAGAATAACTAAATTGATTGAAGGAAAAAGGATTGTTGAAGATGAAAAGAAAATGGCAGAAGATGATAAAAGACAAGTTGAAATCAGGCTAACAGAGAAAGGTAATGAGATCAGGGGAATGACCCAAGTTCACTATGATATGACCAACCAAATTCTGAGTGCAAATCAAGATAACACAAGAAAATAATTTGAGAACCAAACACTAAAAGTTGAGAAAAATGCAAATGAAATACTAAAAAGAAATGAAGAAGCACTGAAATCTCTGGATCAACAATTCAAGAATCAGAAGCAAAGGAATGACAAAATAGGAATTGGATTCAAAGAGAACAACAATACTGAGAAAGGAGAATCATCAAATACATAGAAAGATGAAAGTATTGCACCCCCACCGAAACAAAAGAAGCCAAGTTGCAATTATTGTGGGAAGCCTAGACATGCTGCTAATGCCGACAGGAGCAGAGAAGGTAAATCACTAAGTACACCTAAATTTGATGGTCATTGTTTTAGATGCAATAAGTATGGACATCAAGCATTTGAATGCAGAACTAACATTGCTAACAAAACAAGGAAACCTAAGTTTTATGGTTACTGCAAGAATTCTAATAAGTTTGGGCACAAAGTTGAAGAGTGTAGAACAAAGAAAAGAAATGACAAATGGAAGCCTGACCGAGAGAATTCTAATATTGACCGAGCATGAACATCTATACCATGGGACTATAATACAAGAATTTCATGTTTATCTTGTGGAAGGTATGGACACATTGCTACAAATTGCATGTTGATGCACATAAGAAACAATCGAAGAGCATGGAGAAACCCTGGCATGGCATGTTTTCATTGCCATAAGGTAGGACACCTAGCAATAAATTGTAGATACCAAGGTGATACACTGAACAAAGATGAATTTGTAGTGAAATCCCCAACTACAGTTGATGAAATATGAGATAAATGAACAAAACCTGGAGGAGAAAGACTTAGGATGAAGGAACATCATCTGGAACCATAGAAATCATGATCTCTTCTGATTTGGTTGCACCAAGCTCCACCTAATTAGTGATAGGTATGTAGGATTTGCATGATTATAATAAATCCTACTTCAGTTCCTAGAATTAGAGTTGAGATCCATATCAACATATTAAAATGTATTTTGGATAAGTTGTGAAATAATGAACATTGTTAAATATAGTTATTTTGTTTAACTCAGCCGAGCAAAGTAACTATGTAGTCGGTACAAAGGTAAAAAGGGACTCGACAAACACATTTAATGCACATTAATAGAGCAATTGGAAACCCTAATCATGAAAAATTTATAAATAGATCATTTTGCTAATCATTTGAACCTAACATTTTCAAAGAGCACCTAAGCACATTGCAGAGCGATCATCTCATTGAGCCACCAAAGTGAATTCAAGGTATTTACGAATCTTTGCAAGAGTATTGAGTAACATTTGAGACATTTACTTCATTCTGACTTGAGTTTGCAAAGTCCTGTTTTATCGAAGCGTGCCCTAGTTTGTTTAAGAAGTATTTAAAAGTACTCATTGCACCAAAGTTACAGAAACCTATAGTTGTGAAGGAAGTAGAACCAGTGAATCCAAAATAGAAGTTACCCCAGCTATAGCTGCTAAAATAGATATGATGGGAGCCCTATCTTCGATACCACCCAGATTAATATTAATTGAAGATGTCTGCACATTTATTCATTATAAGATTGAAGATTTGTGTGAAATGGAGATAGATGCTTCATTCAACAAGTTGTGTGAGAATGGGAAAGTGAAGGACGGGCATATTCACCTGGAAGTAAAAGGTTTGACACATGCTATTCACTTACTGAGGGTTTTTAAGACAAAATGGATAAGAATGGTACTCAGTCGAGTACATGACCAATTCATGTGGTTGAATGAACCTATCAAGATCACTAAGAATATATTGCACATTATTACTGGATTCCCCATCGAAGACAAGCCCAAGGCCACTAAGAAAATTGACAAGGGTAAGCTCACCTAGCTAACCAAAGCACAATGGGATGGGAGAGGAATGAGAATATCTAATGTGGAAGACCCCAAGTTAAGGTATGTTTGTAATATCTTATCATACTGAGTGTTTCAATCATCCCGAGTGGATAGCGTACCATGTGGAGCAGTGGATTTGGCATTCAAGATAGTGAAGAGAGGACTTAAATTGGACGATTGTTAAATCTTACAGAAGCAGATAGAAGACAACATGAGCACAATCAGGAAAGAAAAGACTAACACCTTGAAAATTTGGTTCATTATTGGTATGTATTTTCTTCTATTGTCAAAATTCATTTCCCTCTATTGGAGATGTAGTTTGGATCCGCAAAAGACCTATTATTTATCAGATAAATGAGTATATACAGAGTTTAGGAGATAATTTTGATGCAATCATGTCTAAATAATATTTAAATTTCCAAGCAAGAATGCATAAGAGATATAGGATTCTACCTCTAGTTATTGAAAAGTATGAAGATAATATATGTTTTGGGGTTGACACTGAGACTTGTATTATCAAGGTTGTTGAGCCTAGAACCGAGTGGATACAACCGACATGATATAAAACGGATATTGATATTGGATTACAACAAATAGAAGCACTACTAGAAAACCTAGTTGATCCCACAGTAAAGAGGTATGACACTCTCTCTAAGTGAAAGTGAGGAATAAACAAACCATTTTGATACCTAAGGCAGTCAAGAAGACAAGAAAAATGATTGATACTCTATCCAAAGCATTGAGAGTTGATGAGACAAGTGTTAAAGACACAAATAATGAGCAAGCTATTGTTGTTGATGACAAACAACTTGCACTTGTAACTTCACCAAGAAAAAGAGGTACTGGAAGGAATACCATATCCTCCATGAAACCAAAAGAAAAGGAAGTTGCAAAGATAGCTCAACCGAAGGGAAAAACTTACATGAGAACCCGAGGAGGAAAACCATATGTACATTCACAAAGGAATTTAATACTTGAGGATGAGAGTGAAACAGAATCAGATAAGGAAGCTAAGTCAACACCTGTTGTAGATTTTTCAAGAGTTCCAAAAAGTCTAGATGATTTTCTGGAAGATCTAAAGAAAATAGGAAGACTTGGAGCTTTTAGGCAATTAAAGTATAACAAAAGGAATGATGCAGATAAAAAAAAGATTGAAGAAGCTATTGTGGTAATACTAATGAGATATAAATTGGCTCGAATTGAGCTAGCAAATAAGGTTGCAGAAGAGTTGTATAATAAGATTGATGCAAGATGGAAGTATGCACTTAATGCTGAAAAAGAAATGAGAGAGAGGTCACTTGTACATACTATTCCTGACCTTGCACCATCTGAGATTCAGGAAGCACTACTGAAATATGCAAAAAGATTTATAGTCAAGGGAAGAGCCCTAAGAATCATGAATGGAGATATACTATCTATGGACAAGGAAACTGATGCAAAGTGGAGAGATATATTTGACATATCTAGTGAAACCATTATCGACAGGGTAAAGGAAATTAAAATCCAAGTAGATCCTATTGATCTAACTATTAACAAAGCAGAGGTAATCATTGAAGATGCATTAGAGGATATTGATCCTATAAAGGAGTTGTCAAAGAATGAAGATGTAATGAGCTTACAAGTACCAGACACCGAGTGTATTTATGTAGATATTGCACCATTTCAAAGTACTGATCCCATATTGATACAAGTACAAAGTTATTCTACTATTCATATTGGTACTACTGAAGTTGCACAAGATATGGAAACCGAGCCACCAGTTGACACAGTGGTGCAAGAGCACCTTAAGGTGGTTCTAGAAAACCACCAAGGTAATAAGGAATAGTGATAAAGTCCCAAGTTTTCTTAGAAGGGTGTGTTATGGGTAGGAGTCTTAAGAGTCATTTTTTGGTGTAGTCCAATAGGGTCTAATGCTTATAGTGCTAGGAAAACTCAACGTTTGTCAAACATTGGCCAAGACCCCAAATTGGAGAGGAAATTATTATTTTGATGTTTTTAAGTGTTTTAAGGTCTAATGGAATGATTTAGAGTCAAATTGATCAAGCTAAGTTAGTGAAACATCAAATGAGCAAAAGTTGTAAAAGTTGCCCATGACAACTTTGCAATTTTGCAAAGTTGTCATGACAACATTTCCTAAAATATATGAAATGGATTTGATGGTGTTATAATCCTAACCTAGGGGTCCAAACATGTGGGGATAGACTATTTAAACCCATAAAAGCCCTAATCTAAGGGCTGGATATGTTATTGTACGAACTGTGTTTTGGAAAGGAAAGATTTGGATTGTGTTTTTGTAACAGAGCCTTCATCCAGACCTTTAATAGATTGAATGGATTGACCTAATGCATTGAGCCTTGGATAATTGTTATGTAATTAATTTGTGTGGTGTTAGTTTGGTATTTTGGTTCTTTTGTTAATCATTTTGTAAATTCTTTAAGTTTCACTGGTTCATTGTCTGGTTCAGAGCCAGTCATGTAAAAATGGGTCCCACTTGAGTTCCTGTGGTTACACTTAGATAGCCACTTGGAATCAAGTATGGGAATGTGTAAGTAGTGTAAATATGTATTTTAGAGTCTGTATGTGTAGGGGAGCTAATTTTTCCATCAATCCCTAGGCGATTACAGTGGTACTCTTGTTAGGAGCTTGTTCAGTACATAGGCAAGAGAGCTTGCTAGATGGATTGGTTTGATCCAATAAATGGTGGAAGAGTGTAGGGGCATGTGTCCTTTTTATGTTTATGCAAGGATAAGATCATAGGATGCCATTAGAATATATATTTAAGTTAAAGAAACCAGACTGGACTACATGCCCTATAAACCCTTAAAAATAGGGGTTTGTTGGAAGTCCTATGTACGAACAACTTGGGGACTTAAAACCTAGAGCCTAGGTTGACCTCATAAAGAATCCATAGTTAGTTTAGTGGATTACTAAGGATAATTTGGAGGAAATCAAAGATTTCAGTTTCTAGGAGGCCTAATTGGGCTAAAAAGGCTACAAGGCCTAAAATCAAGAAAATGAAGAACTCGATGGAAAAACTTTGGAAGAATCCATCAAAGTGGATCAAAATTGGTTGAAAGTGAACAAGGAATAGTAAGGATACATACTCCTATTAACAAGAACAATTTGGGTGCAAATTGGCTTGATCAAGCCTATGGGTGCATAATTGGATTGAGAAGGAATGAAGAGAGTTTGAAGTTGGTGGAGAGCTCTAAAAGGAGTAGGGGACCATAGGAGTGTCCTCTGGTTAGGGTAGAGATAGGTACCCTAGGAAGAAGAAAGAGAAGGTCTTGAAAAGAGAAAGAAAGCTCTTAGGAGTTAGAGCTCCCCATCAAAGTGGTATCAGAGCCATTGAAAGGCTTGGGAAGTGAATTGTGTATGACAAAGGGAAGTGAATCCATTGGAGAAAGAACCATGGTGACCAATGCAGAGTTGGAAAGAGACTCGTCAGAGAAAAAAGTCAAGAATAGAATTCTAGAAGAAGCTATGGAGGAGATGAAGCAAAAGTTGGCAGAAGTTGTAGAGACTGGAAGCAAGATGAAAGAAAAGGTAGGAGAGGATAAAGACAAAGGAAAGAGTCAAGTTGAAGTGGAGGCAGAACCAGAACCAGACCCTCCATTACCTGAGGAAAATTTCCTCAAATCCCTCAAGGAACTAAGTGACAAGGCATTAGAAGGAATCCATGTATTCTCTGGCCGAATGGATGCAGAATTGGTGATGGAATGGATTGAGGGTATGGAAAATCACTTTGAGTGTGATGGAATCACAAAGGCACAGAAAGTAAAGATAGCCAAATTAAGATTGAGAGGACAAGCATTAACTTGGTGGAAGTTCTTGCGGGAGGAAAGAGAAAGATAAGGGAAGAAGCCAATAGCCAATTGGAAGGCTATGGTGGCTAAGGTGAAGGAAAACTACCTACCAAAGGATTATGACATCCAACTACACAAAAGGAGACAGAATCTTAGACAAAAAGATTTAGATGTGGCATCCTACACTGAAGAATTCCAATTTAGTTATGCATTAGGTCAAGAGTGCAAGAGGTAGAGAGCATTAAAGTTGCTAGGTATCTCAATGGCCTTAAGTGGAACATTAAAGAAGAGTTAAGCCTCTTTACCTTGACTTCTATCCATGGTTGTTTACAAATGGCCCTTAAAGTGGAAGAAAAACTTAGAAATAAGCAAGATTCAAACTCTAGGGGTAGAGGAAGAGGTAGAGACTCTAGAGGAGGACATAGATGAGGTTCTAGTGGTAGAAGCAATGAGCTCAGAGGTCAAGGAGACTCCAAGTTTGTTGAAAAAATCCACGAGTCAAACAATAGAGGAGGATATGGTAGAGGAAGAGGTTTTCACAGTGGTGGAAGAGACAGATCAGGTGGTTTTGTAAGAAGCTCACATTTTTCTTCAATGAAGTGTTATAATTGTGGCCAAATGGGTCACCCTGCCTATAGGTGTCCGAATAAGCCATCATATTCACAAGTTGAAAAGAAAATTGCATATGTGCAAGAAGAAGACATGACCAAATAGTCTAAGCTAAGTCTGGATTCAAAGAAGGGAGAGAACCTCACGCTTAGGAGGATTTTGATCAAAGAACCTACAAGGGATGAACACAAACAAAGGAGGGATCTTTTTAGGGTCAAGTGTAAGATTCTTGGCAAGGTGTGTGGGGTCATAATAGACTCAGGGTCTACTGATAATGTGATCTCAGAGGAGGTAGTGAAAAATCTCAAATTAACTAATATATCTCATGTTTGTCCTTACAAAGTAACTTGGTTGAATAAGGTGCAAAACATATTGGTCAATGAACAAGTGTGGGTTGATTTCACCATAGGCAAGTATCAAGACAAGATACTTTTTGATGTGCTACCAATGGATGCATGCCATCCGTTGCTAGGAAGACCATGGCAATATGACAGGGAGGCAGTCCACCATGGCAAGGAGAATAAGTACTCATTCAAGAAGAATGGAGTAACTTATAAGATACAATATTTGATAGAGGAAGATATAGTGGAGAAGATGGACTCCAGTGCTATTCTAATTAGTGGGAAATAATTCCTAAAAGACATGAAGGAGGAAGAAGGAACTAGTTATGCAATCTTGGTGAAACCAAAGGAGGAGGAGACACCCAAAAAAATACCTACGCCTGCAGAAGTTAGATAGTTGTTGGATTAGTTTAAGGACATAATATGTGAAGGGACACCAGCTACACTACCTCCAAAAAGAAAAATCAGTCATCAGATTGATTTTGTGCTAGGGGCATCATTGGCAAACAAAGTTGCCTACAAGATGACACCAGAGCATAACAAAGAGATTGCAAGGCAAGTGCAAGAGCTTTTGGACCAGGGTCTGATAAGAAAAAGCATCAATCCATGTGTTGTTCTAGTGGCATTGGCTCCTAAGAAGGGATGTAAGTGGAGAATGTGTACTGACTCTAGGGCAATAAATAGGATAACAATAAGGTATAGATTTCCTATTCCTAGAATAGAAGACTTAATGAATTTCTTAGGGGGTGCTAAGTACTTCTCAAAGATTGATCTTAAAAGTGCATATTATCAGATTAGGATGAAAGAGGGGGATGAGTGGAAGTGAGCTTTTAAAACCACAGAGGGATTATATGAGTGCTTAGTAATGCCATTTGGGCTTACAAATGCACCTAGTACTTTTATGAGGGTCATGAAATGAAGTCCTAAAGGATTACATAGGGGTATTTGTGGTCGTATACCTAGATGATATCGTCATCTTTAGCAAAACAAAAAAAGAGAACGTGAAGCATCTAGAACTTGTGTTGAACAGACTCCAAGAAGAGAAGTTAACCATAAACCTTGAGAAGAGTGGATTCATGAAACAAGAGTTAGTCTACCTAGGATTTGTAGTATCCCAAGGTGACTTGAAGATAGATAGATAAAAGCAAAGTTGAACCCATTTTGAGTTGGCCTACTCCTAAGACAGGGACTAAAGTGAGAAGCTTCCGTGGGTTGGTCCAATTCTATAGGAAGTTTGTGAGAAGATTCAGTGAAATCTGCGCACCTGTCCTAGATACCATAAAGGGGGGAGTCAAGACAAAGTTCATATGGACCAAGGAAGCCAATGAATGGTTTGAAAGATTGAAGAAGGAAGTGTCTACCCAACCTATACTGGTGTTGCCAAGTTTTGATAAATTATTCATTGTGGAATGTGATTCTAGAAAATAACAGTGGGTGCAGTACTAAGTCAGGAAGGAAGATCAGTGACCTTCTTTAGTGAAAGGTTAAATGAAGCAAAGACTAGGTATTCATCCTATGATCTAGATATTTATGCATTGGTGCAAGCTCTTAAGAAGTGGAGGCACTATTTGTTGCCAAAAAAAATTGTTGTATACACTGACAACCAGGCCTTAAGCTACATAAACACACAAGAGAAGCTTAGTTTGAGGCATATAAAGTGGATGGAGTTTATGTAATCATACACTTTTACAATCAAGCACAAGAAGGGGTAAACAACAAGTTTACAGATGCACTTAGTAGGAGGTTGCTCACTGTTCAAGAAATACAGTTGCAGAGCACAGGGGTTGAAGGATTCAAGGATCTTTATGAAGGAGATGTTGATTTCTTAGAGATCTATAAGGTGTGTACTGATTTTGAAAATCATTTTCATAGTGAATATGTAGACTATACTTTACACAATGGTTTATCGTTTAAAGGGAAACACCTATGTGTTCCAAGGGGTTCCATGAGGGAGAACCTCATCCAAGAGAAGCAAAATGGTAGCTTAAGTGGATATTTTGGGTTAAATAAGACTCTAGGCCTAGTTGAGAGATTCTATTGGTGGCCTAAAATGCAGAAGGATATAAGGAGCTATGTTGAGCAATGTGGGGTATGTATGAAGGCAAAGGGGACATCATCAAACGCAGGTCTTTACAAACCATTTCCCATCCCAAATAGACCATGGGAGTGCATAATTATGGATTTCATAGTGGGGCTACCTAGGACACCAACTAGTTTGGATAGTGTGTTTGTGGTAGTAGACAGATTCAGTAAGACGAGTCACTTCAACCCATGTAAAACAACACATGATGCCAGTCACATTGCCCACCTTTTCTTCAAGGAGATAGTAAGGATGCATGGTTTGCCAATGAGCATAGTTGCTGACAGAGATGAAATTTATGGGAAACTTTTGGAAAACCCTCTGGAAAAGATTGGGTACTAATTTAGCTCATAGTTCTGCATATCATCCTCAAATGAATGGCCAAACATAAGTAATCAATAGGGTCCTTGGTAATTTGTTGAGATGTTTAACCAAGGAGTATGGACAAGGATAGGAACAAGTCATCCCACAAGTAGAGTTTGCCTATAATGACAGTGCAAATAGGACTACTGGTACGAGTCCATTTGAGATTGTGTATGGATTACATCCAAGGGGTGTTTTTGAGATTAGAGATCTAAAAGGTTATGAAGGGATCAGTGGACACGTAGATGATTTTTCTCAGTCAATGAGAGAGTTCCATGAGAAAGTGAAGAAGACCCTAATGGAGGCAAATAATAAGCTTAAAGATAAGAAGGATGAAGGGAGAAGAGACTTACAATTTCATATAGGAGACTTGGTGATGGTATTTTTGAACAAAGCTAGGCTATAGAAGGGTATACCAGGCAAATAGCAGATGAAGAGGATTGGACCATGTAAGGTTTTGGCTAAGTATGGCCCCAATGCCTACAAGATAGATCTACCCAAGGAAATGTTGATTTCTCCCATTTTCAATGTGAAGGACTTGATTCAGTACAAGGGTCCACAGATAAATGAGGGAAAGTACAATACAGAGGTAACTAAGGATGTGGTAGAACTCCAAGTACCTGATCAGATCAAGCCACAAGTAGAGATAATTCTGGATTCAAGAGTGAAGAAGAAGACTAGGAGTAAGAATTACATGGAGCATCTAGTCAAATGGGAGAAAAAAAACCACATGGATAGCAGAGAGTGACTTTAAGAAGCATGGCGTCATTTTGGAGTTTGTCATGCCCCAGGTACCTTGATTTTCTTGTTGCAGGGGGAGAGTAGTGCAGGAGCACCTTAAGATCTCCATGAAGATCTTTGCAAATTTTGGCTTGTAGGTGGTTCTAGACAACCACCAAGGTAATAAGGACTAGTGATAAAGTCCCAAGTTTGCTTAAAAGGGTGTGTTATGGGTAGGTGTCTTAAGAGTCATGTTTTGGTGTAGTCCAATAGGGTCTAATGCTTATAGTGCTAGGAAAAGTCAACATTGATCAAACATTGGCCAAGACCCCAAATTAGAGAGGAAATTGTTATTTTGATGTTTTTAAGTGTTTTAAGGTCTAATGGAATGATTTAGAGTCAAATTGAGCAAGCTAGGTTAGTGGAACATCAAATGAGCAAATGTTGTAAAAGTTGCTCATGACAACTTTGCATTTTTGCAAAGTTGTCATGACAACATTTCCTAAAATCTAGGAAATGGATTTAATGGTGTTCTAATCCTGACCTAGGGGTCCAAACATGTGGGGATAGACTATTTAAGCCTATAAAAACCCTAATCTAAGGGTTGGATGTGTTATTGTACGGATTGTGTTTTGGAAAAAAAGAAGTTTTGGACTGTATTTTTGTAACAGAGCCTTCATCCAGACCTTTAATGGATTGAATGGATTGAACTAATGAATTGATCCTTGGATAATTATTATGTAATTACTCTATGTGGTTTTATTTTGGTATTTTTTCACTTTTGTTAATCGTTTTTGTAAATTCTTTAAGTTTCACTGGTTCATTGTCTGGTTCAGAGCCAGTCATGTAAAAATGAGTCTCACTTGAGTTCCCATGGTTGAACTTCAATGGCTACTTTGAATCAAGTAGGGGACTATGTAAGTAGTGTAAATATGTATTTTAGAGTTTGTGTACAGGGGAACTAATTTTTCCATCAAGCCCTAGGCAAGTACAATGGTACTCTTGTTAGGAGCTTGTTCAATACAGAGGCAAGAGAAATTTCTAGATGGATTGGTTTGAGCCAATAAATGGTGGAAGAGTGTAGGTTCATGTGTCCTTGTTATGTGTATGAAAGGAGAAGATCAGAGGAGGTCATTAGAGCATATATTGAAGGCAAAGAAACTAGACTAGACTACATGCCCTAGAAACCCTTAAAAATAGGGGTTTGCTGGAAGTCCTATGTACGGGAAACTTGGGGACTTAAAACCTAGTAAATCCTAGAGCCTAGGTTGACCTCATAAATAATACACAGTCATTTTAGTGGGTTAATAAGGATAATTTGGATGAAATCAAATATTTCAGTTTCTAGGAGGCCTAATTAGGCTAAAAAGGCTACAAGGCCTAAAATCAAGAAAAGGAAGAACTCGATGGAAAAACTTTGGAAGAACCCATAAAAGTGGATCAAAATTTGTTGCAAGTGAATAAGGAATACTAAGGATACCTATTCCTATTGCCAAGAACAAGTTGGGCGCAAATTGGTTTGATTGAGCCTATTAGTGCATAGTTGGATTGAGAAGGATATGAAGAGAGTTTGAAGTTGGTGGAAAGCTCTAAAAGGAGTAGGGGACCATAGGAGTGTCCTCTAGTTAGGGTAGAGATAGGTACCCTAGGAATACCAAAGAGAAGGTCTTGAAAAGAGCAAGACAACTCTTAGGAGTTAGAGCTCCCCATCACACAGGTAAAGCGAATGTTGATGAGCCAGAGGCTACCGAGATTGAACATAGGAAGCATACCAAGTTGTAACCTCCAATCGACACTGAAGGAAAAAAGAATAATACACCACCAAATGACACATCAAATGTTTAGAATGTTCAAAAGACACAAGATACACAAAAATAAATGTTGCAGGAATCAAATCTAAAAGAGAAGGATGTAGAGAAAGAAGAAGAAAAACAACAAGAGGAAGTTAAAGCAGAGGAGAGTATAGCCGGTCGCCATACCGAGTCACCAGATGCAACAATGGCATCACGTTCCAAATGCTCTACTGGATAGAGAGAGAGAGAGAGAGAGAGAGAGAGAGTAAATCATCATACCACTGGGAGACCCTAATATGATGAAGCCCAAAGAATTATGCATTTATGTAGAGATTGTAGCTCAAAAGGTTGAGCAGGACAAGCTATTAGAAAAAAAGAAAAAGGTAGACATATTAGAAGATGTCAAGGAAGTTTTCCAAGAAATTATTCCTGAAGTTACTATTGATGAATATGAGCCCTTGCTAGACCAAGTTGGAAATCTAGTTCAACAGATCAAAGGACCGAACATGGACATGACTGAAGACAGGTTGAAGATTCACAAGGAATCTATGGAGAAGAAATTGATGGAGGACCTACTGTAAAATATTGATATAGAAAAGGTAACTATTTCTGAGTTATGTTCAAAAGTTGAAGAACAATTGCAATCCATCATTTCATTATTTCAGAAATTATGTATTCTTTCAAACTTTACCGAGGAAATCAATAAGAAGGAGGCAGAGTTGACTGAGCAGCTTAAAGAGCTAACTAATGAGCCTAGAGAATTCCACACCTATTTCTCAAAGATATAGGAACTCATGGGAGTTCAACTCTCATTGAGACAAGAGGATGATAAGTTGAGATTGGATTTGCTTGAACTGCAAGCATTGTTGATTCCCTATGCAATCAATGTAGATACATTTTAAGAAAGGAAAAGAACTAGAAATTTTTCAAGAGGTCAGCACCCTAGATACTATAGTTGACCTATTGGCATAAATCAATGAGCACATTGTTATATTACAAAATCTCTGAGACACATGGGAGACTGTACTGGTCGGGTTACAACAAAGGTATAAGCACATTTTTTATACATAAGTTTTAATGTTGAGACTTTTTGTCAAAAAGGGGGATAGATAGAGAGTTAGATAGGTTTCTGAAAGGAAAAAAAGGAAATAGAGTCAATACGATTTTTATTTTTTTTAAAGTATATATGTGAAAATGAAAAAATGAGGAGAAGAGTTGTATATATTTTGTATAGAGAGTAACATCTGAGGGGTAATTACTAATTTTGATGACTTTGAAGTTTTTGTCAAAAAATGCTCAACTAATGTCAAAGGGGGAGATTGTTATCTCTATGAAATATTTTTTTGTCATTAGTTAAGTCAAAGTCATACGAGTCAGAAGAATCAATTCTTGAAAATAAGAAAGGAAAATATTTGACTAGTCAGTAATGTACACTGAGTAAGCTATTGAAGTCAGTAAAGTACTCAAAAGAGCTAAAGACACTACACCGAGAGTCTACATTTATCGAACACCGAGAACACATGAAGTACACTGAGTTGATAGTTATCGAGTACTAAAGATCATTTAACCGAGCAATGAGAAGTTACTCTATCAAGTTAATTAATTATAAATGTGATAAGGACACATTTAATGAATTGACACAACATTAATTATGATTATACAATGCATGGAGAACAGTTTGTTACATGATCAATGATCGATTTAATTCAAAGAGAAGATCTAAGGAGTGGATTAAGTGGTTAATTTGAAAGTTTTTTTTTTCCAAGAAAAACACCAAGTACCGAGGTAAAAGTGACACAGTCACTGAGGGGAAAAGAAAATCTAATGGTTAAAAACAATTAATAACAACCTAACGCATATGATTAAGAGGCAATAACTCTTATATTTAAAGGATGATTTATAGAGCGGAACATAGTGATGATACAAAGAAGAGGTCGATATTGTTAGTGAAAGTTAAAGGAGTTATTTGAAGAACAAAGAGCAGAACAGTGAGCACCAAGCAAATATTTAGCTACAACGAAGCGGTGTCAAGTTGTGTTACAATTTTAGATTGAGGTAACACAAATTTTAGAGCACATAGAGTCTAATCAACATTTGTTTTGATGTAATATAACAGACATTGTTAAGTTGTTGATACTATTGTATTAAGAGTTGTAAATCCCAATACTGGGTAGATCTTAACCGATCTTATATTTGTAAATCCTTTAACAGGGTACATCTCTAAGTGTAGAGATTGTAAAATCCTTTAATCAGGTAGAACTAACAAGTTTTGTATACTCTTAATCGGGAAAGCTATCAAAATGGCTAAACATTGTAAGCTCTAACCGAGAACCCTTTATACTACAGTTGGTAAAGGTTGTGGGTATCATCCCCAGTGCAGTTTTGTCCTCTAACCAAGGATTTGTGCATAAAGAAAATCATGGATTTATGAGTTCTATTTCTTGAATGTTTTGATGATATGTTTTATAAGCTTTATTATTTTCATTTCAAGTTATTGAATTCAGTAAATAACAAGCAATAATATATGGTTATATGCAGTTTCAGTTATAAAAGTTTTTGTAGTATTGATTCACCCCTCTCCTCTCAGTCCCAACTTTCCATAGTCATTCCAACAGGGTCCCCTCCTCTTTTCACATGTTATTTATGTATATGCATACTTACTTTTCATAATGTGCAGTTTAGTCATTCCCACGACTTGTGTGGAACGGATTCTTTTGAACTTATGAATAAATAAAGTATTTTTCTCTAAAAAGGTGTGTAATTTCTTTCTTATACTTGCATTTATG
The DNA here is from genome assembly GCA_018584345.1 of Thuja plicata. NCBI lineage: Eukaryota > Viridiplantae > Streptophyta > Pinopsida > Cupressales > Cupressaceae > Thuja > Thuja plicata. The sequence goes on along the minus strand of MU225854.1, from coordinate 3,445,890 downwards.
TTGAAACTGGAATTAACTTAATAACACATTAGTCATGTAATGAACAATCTAACAAAATAAAACATATACCCTTAACCTTTAGCTGCAAATACCTTTCCAGCTTTGTCTGATTGAGATGGAAGTGAAATTGTGTAGCAATAATACCTATTAGATCTTAGGGGTGTTCTTAGAAACATGGGGTAGAGATGTTTCTAATTCTAGGGCAATCTCTTTTGGTTTTTTTATTAAATTATAATTTGGCATTCAACTTGTTTTCCCCTACCATTTATAATAAGATCATGCAATTGTATCAATATTTTTGCACTGTATACACTCTTACATTTTTCAAATATGTCCATCAGGATACTAGTAACCACAAAGACCAACGAATTTTTTTTTTCATGATGCCATGATGGAAGTCCAAGCCATGTTCCAAAGCCTTGATTCTATTAGAAAGTAGACACATACCACAAAAGGTTATGGAGGCTGACTTCAAACTTGTCGACATTCTTCTAGTTAGTGGAAAAATTACAGCCTTGGGAAAAGACATGGACATTCATAAAAGTACATGAAAAATATGATTTTGTTGGATTTTGCAATTCTTTGGTGGCCATGTTTACAAAAGACATAATTAAAAAATTCTACACATTTGAATTACAAGACAATTGAACGTTTCTAGCATTTCTTGTTACTCCTACCCTAAGTTATTGTGTTGTCATTAGTTTTGTCAGAGCCATGCTAGTCAAGGGAGCTAGTCACTAAAATATAAATAACACTAAGGCAAATGGTTGGTAAAGAAAATCATCATAGACATCATGCAACGAACAGTGACAAACAATGAGTTGAGCAAAGAACAGTAAGTCAATGAGCAGTGACAGTTACCGATCAACATAAGTCACCGAGTCACCGCAAAAAGTTAGTTACCGAGAAGACATTATGTCACCAAGAAAGATCAGAGTATATTACCAAGTAATATCAAAGTCGACATAACAATTCAAATTAGATACATTGAATCTGGACATCGAGAAGAAAATGCTCTTACAATATGCAAGGTAAAAGTTAGGTAGAACATCGGGATTGTAAAAACATGATTGTACATGACTGCGAGGCAAATAAAACAATGAAAGTCAAGAATAATAAATGCGTTGGGAATGAAAATAACCTTGCACCACTTCCATTCCACCACAGAAGGAGAAAGATTTAGAATATGTTAAGCGCCTTAAGATCACATAAAAAGAACAAAACATGACAATGACAGTTGATGGTGAAAAGTTGTAGAGACAAAGCTAAAGGAGTTAGAATGAAGGAGTTTTAAGGTGCATAATAGATAAGTTATCAAGTGTAGAATGAGGTATTGCACTTGTTGAGAACAAAGAGTTTGAACATCATTATGTTCAATGCATACTCACAAACATTTTTGTAATAGGTTTTATAGTCATTAGAAGAGTATAAATCACATTCAGTGGGTAGGCCCTAACAGGTCTTGCTTTGTAAATCCTCTAACCAGGTACATCTCTTCATTGATAGATTGTAAAAATAATTTAAATAGGTAGACTGCGTAAGTCTTTTTGTAATCCTAACACGGTAAGCTATCAGAAGTAGTTAACATTGTAGCTCTAACAGAGAAACCTCTATACTGTAGTAGTGAAGGATTGTGGGTGCCATCCCCACTGTAGTTGTTTCCTCTAACAAAGGATTTATGTGTGACCAAAAATCATGGAGTTATGTGTTATGTTTTTCTGATTTACATTACATGTTTTACAATGTCTTTATGCATGATATTCAGATCATTGAATGGTAAAGATTAATAGGTAAAAGTTTTGAAGTATTGATTCACCACTCCCCTCTCAACGCTTACCTTTCCATGGAATAATCCAACAATTGGTATCAGAAATTAAACTCTTGAGATAAGGGTTTAACCACCTGAGAGTAAAGATCATGGCTATGGAAAGTTACAAGTAATCTAAGAAGGTTGAGAGTCTTGAGTTTGAGTTGGAGAATGCACAAGAAGTGATTGATGATCTGAAAAGAAAGTTAGAAAAGTCTTTAAGAGTGAGAAAGGAGTTGTGTAGTGAACTAAAATCTACACAAGAGCATGTTGATACACTTGAGATAGCATTTGAAGGTAGTCTGAATGATGAAGTTGAATCAACCATTGCAAAACTCGTGGAAAAGAACAAGACACTCATCGAGAAACTGAACTTAGCAAAGATAGATCAAGAAGCACAAGGAATAAGAATGAGTGAGATACTTGAATGTAAGGGAGAAGTTGAATATGCATTGAGATTAGCTGAAGAAGATAAAAGACAGTCTGAGACAAGAATAGTTGAGAAAGACAATGAGATTATGAGGCTAACACAAGTACACTATAATATGACCGATCAACTAGTGAGTGCTAATCTAGAGTTGACCAGGAAAAAATTTGAGAATCAAGCATTGAAGTGTGAGGTTGAAAGATTAGCTAGTGAACTAAAATCTGAAAAAGAAGCCAATGAAGTACTGAAGAGAAATGAGGAATCACTAAGAACATTGGAAAAATAGATTAAAAGTTAGAAACAACCAGAAGATAAAATTGGACTAGGATTCAATAGTGAGAGCACTACTGAGAAAGGAGAGTCCTCTAATCAAGCTGACAATCAAGACACTTCGGCCCCACCAAAGTCAAAGAAGCCTAGTTTCTAGTACTATGGGAAACCTAGACATACTGCAAATGTGTGCAGAAGAAAAAGGGGTAAGTCACCGAGTTCACCTAAGTTTGATGGATATTGCTATAACTGCAATAAGTATGGGCACTGAACACTTGAATGTAGATCAAAAACTGTAAACAACATAAGAAAGTCAAAGTTCAATGGCTACTGTAATACTTGCAATAATTATGGTCACAAATCTTAAGAGTACAGATCACAAAGGAGAAATGACAAATGGGTACCGAACTGATAGAATATACCAAGTAATCGACAGAGTACATCTATACCATGGGACTACAATACAAGGATATAATGTTTAGTCTGTGGAAGATATGGATATATTGCTGCAAAATGCATGTTGCTACATGACATGAACAATATAAGATCTTGGAGAAACCCTACCATGGAATGCTTCCATTGTCACAATATAGGTCACCTTGCCAAAGACTACAAGTGTCGAGGCAAAGCTCCTACCGAGGAAAATACATCTGAGAAATTGAAAGTGAATGTTGAAGAGATGGGAGATTAGATGAATAGGACATGTAGAAGAAATACTATGGATGATGGAACATCATTTGGGACAGTTGAAGGCACCACATCCTCTAGATCGGGTGCAACCTACTCTTCCTAATCAGTTACAAGGTGTGAGTAGGAACTACAAATTAAATTTCAAATCTTAAATTGGTTCCTAAATCTATGTGTAAAGATTCATATGAAAATATTTAGATGCATTTTTATATGTCTTGTAAAGTTAGTAATTCTTGTTCAATCGGTAAAAGGAAATGATTTATTGTCAAACTTTGGTAAAGGAAACTAAAGTTGGTAATCAGTAAAAACAAGTCGGTACTAGCATTTATTACTAGTATTCGAGCTGTTGGAAACCCTAATCAATGAAAAAGGTATAAATAGATGTTTATGTCTATCATTATACACCTAACATTTCCACGAGCATTTGAATTGAATTGCAGAGATGAGTCTTAAGAGAGCATACAAACAATTGTAAAGGTATTTTTGAACCAATTTGAGCACATTTGAGTTAATTCAAGATATTTGTGGTGTTTCCCTAGTTGTGTTAGCACAACTGAGTTGTAGAATAAAACCCTAGTTTGAGAATCTGTGTTAGATAAGAAGATATGGCCCCAAAAGCTCAAAACTCAATTGTTATGAGAATGTTGAGCCTGTGAATCCTAATTATAATCTACCGCCTGCTAAGGCAACTAAACCAAACATGATGGGTGCACTTTCATGCATTCTTGATAGAGTTATATTAATTGAGGACATTCACACTTTCATCCATTCTTGATAGAGTTATATTAATTGAAGACATTCACACTTTCATCCATTGTAAAGTTGAGGAGATTTGCGAAGCAGAAATTGGTTCATCGTTTTAGAATGTTAAGTGCAAACAGGAAGCTAGAGAACAATCATGTTCATCTGGAATCAAAGGGTTTGAATTATTCCTGCATATCCCTAGGGTATTCAAAACTGAGTGGATAAGCGATGCAGGAGTATCTTGGGTTCTTGGCAATCCTATATCAACCAAAAATATGTTTGTTTTGGTTTGGTATCTTATTGGAGACTGCTCGGTAAAGTGTTTGGTAACTACTTTGCTTGGTCGGTTGAAGGTTTGTTGTTTCACCGCTCGGGCTCGGTTACTTGTGTGTTGGTTGGCTTCACTAAAGGGTCTTGGTGGTTGTTCTAGGATGCTCAGTGGTTTTCACCAAATGGTCTCTGTGCTCGGTAGTATTTCTCATCAAGTTGGTTTTCAGACATTGGATCTTCTGGCCAACGTATGCATTTAATTTCCATAGTGTAATTAATGTTGGGGTCCCTCATTGAGATGCGTCTGGACCTAAATATAGGTCTTTTCTATTTCAAATTTTTTAACTTTAGGATCTTTGGTTTTGACCTCTTTTGTGGTCTCTTGTATATATTTAGTTTTTCTTCTTAGATTTAGGTGGCAGTTTTGGGGCAACAATGTTGGTAGCAAAGTTAGATAGAAGATTTGGATCGCAGGTCTATGACCTCCCATGTATGAAGATTATTCTGTAAAGATCTAAATGTATATGGCTGAAACTGGGAAGGCCTTAAAACCCAACATGTATAATTTGATGAAACAATAAGAATACTCTAGTTTCTTTCTCTCAGTTCCTATTTTTTTGCTTCTGAGTTGTTCTGCAAGTTGGTTTGGATAGTTGGGAGTGCCTTGGGCCCTAGTCCTTCATACCCTCCTTGCGTCAGGTGGTATCAGAGAAAAGGTGATATCTGAGGTTCCTTCTTGTGAACCCTAGTGAAACTTGTTGTAGGGTGGCAGATTCTGATCTAACCTATAGTTGTAGAGGGTTTCAAGATGGTTCGTGGGAAAGGAAATGCAGATCCAGGTCTAGCTGATATGCTTAGACATATTGTTACAAGATTGGAAGATGTTGAGACAACTCAACGTAAAGTAAGACATCTTGAAGATGTTAGTGATTATGAATTTGAAGAAGTGCATGGGGAAGCTGTACCTACACCTGTGATGGATCATGATGAAGAGTGATTCTTGCGAGCATCAACAAGATTGAAGTCCACACATTAGTTTAATCCTCCTGGGTATAGTGGAAAGTTAGATTCTGATGAGTTGATAGACTGGATAACTGAAATGGAGAAATACTTTGAGTATGAGAATGTATCAGAGGAGAAAAAGGTGAAGATTGCAAGTACATAGTTGAAATTTCATGCATCCTTGTGGCGAGAACATCTGCAATTGGACCGAAAGAAGAAGGGTGAAGACAAGATCAAGGTATGGGATAAGATGATAAACAAATTGAAAGGAAATTTTCTACCTCGTGATTACCATATTAACCTGGTTAGGAGAATGAAAAGTTTGAAGCAAAAATATAGCTCGGTAAAAGATTACACCGAGGAATTTTACAGATTAGACATCAGATCTGGACATGCTGAAGATGAGGTGGAAAGAATATAAATATATATGAATGGATTAAGAAGTTCTATACAAGATGAGATAAACTTAGTAAAGATGGAAAGTATTGAAGAGGCATATCAGTTTTCCCTAAAAGCTAAGGAGAAATTGAACAAAAGCTATGAACAAAGGCAAAGAGGAAGAGGTGGTAAATTCCCTAGAGGAAGAGGTAAATCTTATGGTGAAAAAAATAGATCTTATCAAGACAAGACAAATCAAGACAGAGGCAAGACTGGGTGGAAAGGTGGAAGCTCATTCTGTAGAAGAGGCAACTAATCCCAAGGAGGTTATTGCAGAAGAGGGTTCCAAGGACGTTGTTACAATTGTGGTGAAGAAGGACATAGATATTTTGAGTGTACACATGCAAGTAAGAAATTCAGTAATAGAAGAAATGCTTTGGTGCAAGAAGACTCACCGAATGGACCTGAGAGGGAAGGAAACCTAATGGTCAAAATAATATTATGGAGTAAGAATAATAAACAAGACCATGTAAGGAAAAGTTTGTTCAAGACCAGATGCAAAGTTGCAGACAAAGTTTGGAAAGTAATCATTGATAGTGGAAGCTTAGAGAATTTGGCATTAGAGGAGATGATCAAAAAGTTGCAGTTGGAAAGAATGAATCACCCGAAGCCCTATCGGATTTAAAATATCAAGGATTAGCATACATTAATGGTGAGTGAACAATGTTTTGTGAATCTAAAAATTGGAAAGTATTATGATAAGGTGTTGTGTGATATTATGCCCATGGATTATTGTCATATTTTGTTGGGTAGACCTTGGAAATATGATAAACATGCTATACATGATGGAAGAGTGAACAAATATAATATTTGGGTTGATGGTAAGAAACAAATCTTGTCACCTTTGGTTGAAAAATCCATGGGAGAGATATGTACATCTGTGAAAGTTTGTTTGATGGAAGGTAGACAATTTGTTAAGGATTTGAAAAGGAATGATATATGTTATGCTTTGATTCCTAACAAACTGAGAAAGAACACAAGATAAATTTCCTGAAGAAGTTGAGAAATTTCTCACAGAGTACAAGGAGATCATTTTAAATAATGTACCTGATGGTTTGTTGTCAGTTTGAATCGATGCACTTATCTATCTACATCAATGCACTTACCCATAAATCGACACACTTGCATCTTTGGATTGACACACATACAACATGAAAGTGACACACTTACAGGGTTCATGTGACACACTTGCCTAATAATTATTACATTGATCTGTTGTTTTTTATTTTCATTGTTTTGACTGGCATTTTATTCATTAAGATTTTTCTTCAATTTATGATTATCTGACAATGATCATTGTTTATTATATCTAGGTTTTCATCATAGATCTATTGATTTTGTTGATTGAACTTCTAATATTACTCTTCTTTTTCTTTCTATTTTGACACAAATGGCAGATTTTCATTTGACGCACTTACCTACCTGAATCGACACAGTTGCATAAGAAATGATGCACTTGACTGTTTAGTTTGACGCAGTTGCACATCTAGATTGACACACTTACATACCTAAAATACCAAAGTTGTCTGACAAAATACAAAAAAAAAGTCAATTTTGTCTTATTCATCTCTGATATGTAAACAACTCTTATTTGGTAATGAAAAGATGTAGTGGGACCCCAAAGAGTAAAAGGCTAAAGTTAAGGAGCCCATTGAGAAACATAAGAGAGAACGAGAGATTAAGCAGAACAAAGGGACAACATGCAGATTTATAATTCAGGCAGTTGAAGAAGAGATTTGATACAAATACATTATACACACTTATTTTGACAAGGTAAGAGAAATTTTTGAGAAATTCAATTGTCATTATATCAACACTAGCACGCTTGTCGTTTATCAAAATAAATTTATAGGGTTTTGGTACTAACAATTTCTTTTTAGCTTGTGGTCTGGAAGAAGATCTAATCTAAAATTAATTCATTCGTATTTTGGTGCTTAAAAAGAAAAGTGTATTCTTAAAAATAAAAATCTCATCTTTTGATTTGGTGCTTAAAATTGATGTTTGGTTAAGAATTGAACAAAGAAAAGTACATCTAGATTTGATGCATAAAATTGAACAAGCAAACCCTCATATGGTTCAATGCTTAAAAATGAACTCGAGTGCTTGTACGGATGATCTAGAATAGAAACATTTGGCTTTTTGGAGCTTAATTCGATTAACTGTGTGTTTTGAGTCTTTGGTGTGCTTGCACATTCTATTAGATTAAAAACCTTTTTACCTTTTTAGAGAGGTCTACCTGGGAAATGAGCTTCTTCCTCAGAGGATAACCCTAAACTGATAAATCCTTCCAGTCGATATATAAATAAGACGTGGAGAAAACCCTAGAATTGTTTTATATCTAAACAAGCTCAGGTGTGGTGTGTGGATGATATTTTAGATCAGACCTACATTCCTAAGGAGCTGACCTGGTCCACTAGAGACTTAAGTGTCTCACACACATACAAACTGATTGGGGAGACACCACGAATCTGACTAAAACCATTTTAATTAGAGACCAACTGTTTCACCTCTGAATCAAGTGTCTTATTATAGTGCAAGGGGTTGTATAATTTTCCCCAAGATTCCCATCATATGTGTCCCATGGTATTGCGTTGGTGAAAGAGATCTTGCTATCAGGACAATAATACTGGGCAAAGGCAAAAACATATGCACCTACAATGTGGATCTATGTGTCCTAGTAGTGTGACAATGGTTGTGTGAGCTAACATAAATCCAAGCAATGAGCCTACAATATTATATTTGAAAGCCAATTTGACCATAGATTAATCTGATGGTCTCTATTTTGTTGTTGTGATTGATCGTGTGAGAACTTGCAGCTTGAAAGAGTTGTTGAACATACACTGATCATTTCTTTTTTGAGTCAGTCCTGCAGCTATACTAAGTGTGTGATTTTTGAGGTTGTACACATCTTCAAAAATTGTTCCTAAAAACATTCGTCGTATAGAAAGCAAATTGTATCAACATTGGTCCTACAACATTGTCCTATCAACATCCTATAAGAGAAGCAAACAAAATCATCAACACAAGTCCTAAACGTTCCACTTGAAACTTATCTTGAAATTTGGTGATCGACATACCCTTGCATATTAGGGGCTCATATCCATCATTTTAGCATCATCCCTATCTTAGAACCTTGCACAGTCATCATTTTTAGTCCAAAAATCCCCCAAAAAATCCCCAAAACATAGCTTGCATATCCTAAAGGTTCAGTATTCCACCTTTCAGACTCAATTTGCACATTAGAGGGTGCATTTTCCTAGGATATTCCACTAGTGGTCTTGCATATTATCTTGGCTTCATCAAAACTCCAGTTAACATCTCTTGCCCTGGCTTGGACACTCATCATTCTGGTTAACACTTGTCTTAGACAGACATCATTGCCAATATCAGTCATTTTGTCCTACCTTTTTGAAGTCAAGATATTCCAAAAAATCATTCAGGTCTTTCTTTAGAGGGTTTAACTTCTAAGTTTGTATAATTTATCTTAGGTCATATTACCCACACCTTAGGCATCATTCTAGGATTTCAATTATATATTGGATTGGCATCCCAAAATCAAAATCTGAAAAATTAGAGTCTAGTTATTTTCATCTTTCCTAGGTTGCATTTATCCTCTACACATGTCATTCATAAGATCCAAAAAGAGCAAAATCAAAATGGACCCGAACACAGAGCCCATACATGATCCTAATAGCAAGATTGATTTTCCTATTCAGAGGACCCTAACACTAGATTTCAACAATCCAAAGAGCACTCAACATCATGAGAAAATAGAGGTTGACATCCCACAATTACCTCTTATCCCTATACCAGAGGATGATTTCCTATTTGAGAATGTTAAGGATAAGTACAATAACAATGAAGAATATAATGATTCCTTAGAAAACCCTTGGGTAATGACTATCATGGGATCCCTATTGGCAACTGACCCAGATGCATACTTCAAAATGCTTGCACAACATGGTGCCAAACTACTCGTTGGATTCGACACTTCCACCCTAATAGAGGCCACCCTCATACCATCATCTTAGCCTACTTCCATGACACCTCTTCCAATTACTTCCATCCTACCCTCTAGCAACACCACTCAATGTACATCCCAAGTGACCACAACTTCCACTACTATAGGAATCCAATACAATAATCCTCTCTTTGACATTTTTTCACCCACATCTAATGTACCTATCACCACCACAATGCCTTCCATAATGCCCTCGACCCATCCAAGAGGTACATCCAATATGACTCCACCAGGTCACAATCCCAGTAGTATATCAACAGGAGTCCCCCAAATCAACAAAGGGGCACCTAAAAAAAACCTACCAATAATATCCCAACAGGTGTTCCTTCCAATTCAAGAATCCCCCAAATCAGTCAAGGGGAATCTCAACAACAACCTCCCATCAATCCCAACTATTTGAGGATTTTGTCTGCCTTTTTGAAACTCCATGGAGTAACTGGGCCCAACACATCAAATCCTACAACACCACCCCAACATATTCTACAACCTCCATATGTTCCGCCACCCCAACACAATCAACAACCTCCATACATTCCAACACCCTAGCATAATCAACAACCTCCATACAATCCACCATCTTAGTATACTCAACAACCTCCATATATTCCACCACCCCATCATACTAGACAACCTCCGTACATACCATCACCTCAATACATTCCACAACCTCAACATTTTTGACAACCTCTGCATGCTCTGCAACCTCGATATACTCTATAGTCCTAGTACGGTCCACCACATGTGCCTACAACATACACAAACATGGGCTTTAGGCCCTCATATAACCAGGAACATGTGACAGGAACAATACAAGATCTTGGAGAAACCCTTCCATGGAATTCTTCCATTGTCACAAGATAGGTCACCTTGCCAAAGACTGCAGGTACCGAGGCAAAGCTCCTACTAAGGAAAAGACATCTGAGAAATTGAATGTGAATGTTGAAGAGATGGGAGATCAGATGAATAGGACATGGAGAAGAAAGAATATGGATGATGGAACATCATTCAGGACAGTTGAAGGCACCACATCCTCCAGATTGGGTGCAACTGACTCTGCCTAATCAGTTACAAGGTGTGAGTAGGAAATACAAATGAAATTTCAAATCTTAAATTGGTTCCTAAATCTATGTGTAAAGATTCATATGACAATATTTAGATGCAAGGTAGTTTGGCACCATGCTTATTCAATCGATAGAAGGAAATGATATATTGTCTCACTTCAGTAAAGGAAAGTAAAGTTGGTAATCAATAAAAATAAAGTCGGTACTAGCATTTATTACTAGTATTCTTTATGCACCTAACATTTCCATGAGCATTTGAAGTGAATTGCAGAGATGATTCTCAAGAGTGCATACGAATGATTGTAAAGGTAATTATGAACTAATCTGAGAACATTTGAGTTAATTCAAGATATTTGTGGTGTTTCCCTAGTTGTGTTAGCATAACCGAGTCATAGAAGCAAACCCTAGTTCGCAAATCTATGTTAGATAAGAAGATATGGCCCTAAAAGCTCAAAACCTAGTTGTTATTGAGAATGTTGAGCCCGTGAATCCTAATTATAAGCTACCGCCTGCTAAGGGAACTAAACCAAACATGATGGGTGCACTTTCATCCATTCATGATAGAGTTATATTAATTGAGGACATTCACACTTACATCCATTGTAAAGTTGAGGAGATTTGCGAAGCAAAAATTAGTTCATCCTTTATAGAATGTTATGTGCAAACGGGAAGTTGAAGAACGATCATGTTCATCTGGAATCAAAGGGTTTGAATTATGCCTACATATCCCTAGGGTATTCAAAACTGAGTGGATAAGTGATGTAGGAGCATCTTGGGTTCTTGGTAATCCTATATCAACCAAAAATATGTTTGTTTTTGTTTGGTATCTTATTGGAGACTGCTCGGTAACTGCTTTGCTTGGTCGGTTGAAGGTTTGTTGTTTCACTACTCAGGCTCGATTACTTGTGTTTTAGTTGGCTTCACCGATGAGTCTCGATGGTTGTTCTAGGCTGCTCAGTGGTTTTCACTGAATGGTCTCTGTGCTCGGTAGTCTTTCTCACTAAGTTGGTTTTTGGACGTTGGATCTTCTGGCCGACATATGCATTTAATTTTGTAGCGTAATTACTATTCGGGTCCCTCGTTGAGATGCATGTGGACCTAAATATAGGTCTTTTCTATTTCCTATATTGTATCTTTAGGATCTTTGGTTCTGACCTCTTTTGTGGTCTCTTGTATATATTTAATTTATGTTCTTAGATTTAGGTGGCAGTTTTGGGGCAACAGTGTTGGTAGCAAAGTTTTATAGAATATTTGGATAGCAGGTCTATGACCTTGCATGTATGAAGATTATTATGTAAAGATCTAAATGTATATGGCTGAAACTAGGAAGGCCTTACAACCCGACATGTATAACATTTGATGAAATAATAAGAATACTCTACTTTCTTTCTCTCACTTCCTATTTTGTTACTTATGAGTTGTTCTGCAAGTTGGTTTGGATAGCTGGGAGTGACCTGGGCCCTAGTCCTTCATACCCTCCTTGCATTAGGTGGCATTAGAGCGAAGGTGAGATCTTAGGTTCCTTCTTGTGAACCCTAGTGAAACTTGTTGTAGGGTGGCACATTGTGATCTAACCTATAATTGTAGAGGGTTACAAGATGGTTCGTGGGAGAGGAAATGCAGATCCAGATCTAGCTGATATGCTTAGACATATTATTGCAAGATTGGAAGATGTTGAGAAAGCTCAATGCAGAGGAAGACATCTTGAAGATGTTAGTGATGATGAAGTTGAAGAAGTGCAAGGGGAAGTTGTACCTGCACCTGTGATGGATCATGATGAAGAGAGATTCTTGCGAGCATCGACAAGCTTGAATTCCACACCTTCATTTAATCCTCCTGAGTATAGTGGAAAGTTGGATTCTGATGAGTTGATAGACTGGATAACTGAAATTGAGAAATACTTTGAGTATGAGAATGTATCAGAGGAGAAAAAGGTGAAAATTGCAAGTACAAAGTTGAAAGGTCATGCATCCTTGTGGTGGGAAAATCTGCAATTAGTTCAAAAGAAGAAGGGTAAATACAAGATCAAGGTATAGGATAAGATGATAAACAAATTGAAAGGAAAGTTTATGCCTTGTGATTACCATATTAACCTGGTTAGGAGAATGCAAAGTTTGAAGCATAAATATAACTCGGTAAAATATTACACCGAGGAATTTTATAGATTAAACATCAGATCTGGACATGCCGAGGATGAGGTGGAAAGAATAGAAAGATATATGAATGGATTAAGAAGTTCTATACAAGATGAGATCAACTCAGCAAAGATTGAAAGTATTAAAGAGGCCTATCAGTTTTCCCTAAAAGCTGAGGAGAAATTGAAATAAATCTATGAAGAAAGGCAAAGAGGAAGAGGTGGTAAATTCCCTAGAGGAAGAGGTAAATCTTATGGTGAAAACAATAGATCTTGTCAGGACAAGAAAAATCAAGATAGAGGCAAGACTAAGTGGAAAGGTGGAAGATCATTCCCTGGAAGAGGCAACTACTCCCAAGTTGGTTATTGCAGAAGAGGGTTCCAAGGAACTTGTTACAATTGTGGTGAAGAAGGACATAGATCTTTTGAGTGTACACATGCAAGAAAGAAAGTCGGTAATAGCATAAATGATTTGGTGCAAGAAGACTCACCTAATGAACTTGAGAAGGAAGGAAACCTAATGGTCAGAAGAATATTATGGAGTAAGAATAATAAGCAAGATCATGTAAGGAAAATTTTGTTCTAGACCAGATACAAAGTTGCAGACAAAGTTTAGAAAACAATCATTAATAGTGGAAGCTCGGAGAATCTGGCATCAGAGGAGATGGTCACAAAGTTGCAGTTGGAAAGAATGAATCACCTAAATCCCTATCGAATTTCATAGATCAAGGATTAGCATACATTAATGGTGAGTGAACAATGTTTTGTGAATCTAAAAATTGGAAAGTATTATGATAAGGTGTTGTGTGATATTATTTCCATGGATTGTTGTCATATTTTGTTGGGTAGACCTTGGAAATATGATAGACATACTACACAATGGAAGAGTGAACAAATATAATCTTTGGGTTGATGGTAAGAAACAAATCTTGTTACCTTTGGTTGAAGAATCTGTGGGAGAGATATGTACATCTGTGAAAGTTTTTTTGATGGAAGGTAGACAGTTTTTTAAGAGTTTGAAAAGGAATGATATCTGTTATTCTTTGATTCCTAACATACTAAGTAAGAACACAAGATAAAGTTCCTAAAGAAGTTAATAAATTTCTCACAGAGCACAAGGAGATCATTTTAGATAATGTACCTAATGGCTTGTTGTCAGTTTGAATTGATGCACTTACCTATCTAGATTGATGCACTTACCCATAAATTGACACACTTGCATCTCTGGATTGACACACATACAACACGAAAGTGACACACTTACAGGGTTCATGTGACACACTTGCCTGATAATTATTGCATTGATTTGTTTTTTTTTCCATTGTTTTGACTGGTGTTTTATTCATTAAGATTTTTGTTTCAATTTTTGATTATCTGACAATGATCATTGTTTATTATATCCAGATATTCATCATAGATCTATTGATTTTGTTGATTGAACTTCTATTATTACTCTACTTTTGCTTTCTATTTTGACACAAATGACAGATTTTCATTCGACGCACTTACCTACCTGAATCGATGCAGTTGCATAAAGAAATGATGCACTTGACTATTTAGTTTGATGCAGTTGCACATCTAGATCAACACACTTGCATACCTAAAATACCAAAGTTGCCTGACAAAATACAAAAAATTCAATTTTGACTTATTCATCTCTGATATGTAAACTGCTCTTTTTTGGTAATGAAAAGATGTAGTGGGACCCCAAAGAATAAAAGGCTAAAGTTAAGGAGCCTGTTGAGCAGCATAAGAGAGAATGAGAGATTAAGAAGAACAAAGGGCCAACATGCAGATTTATAATTCAGGCAGTTGAAGAAGAGATTTGATACAAATATATTATACACACTTATTTTGACAAGGTAAGAGAAATTTTTGAGAAATTCAATTGTCATTATATCAACACTAGCACGCTTGTTATTTATCAGAATAAATTTATAGGGTTTTGGTACTAACGATTTCTTTGTAGCTTGTGGTATGGAAGAAGATCTAATCTAAAATCAATTCATTCATATTTGGTGCTTAAAAATAAAAGTGTCTTCTTAAAAATTAGAATCTCATCTTTTGATTTGGTGCTTAAAATTGACATTGGGTTAAGAATTGAACAAAGCAAAGTACATCTGAATTTGGTGCATAAAATTTAACAATCAAACCCTCATATGGTTTAGTGCTAAAAAAATGAACCCGAGTGCTTGTACGAATGATCTAGAATAGAAAACATTTGGCTTTTTGGAGTTTAATTCAATTAGATGTGTGTTTTGAGTCTTTGGTGCACTTGTACATTCTATTAGATTAAAAACCTGTTTACTTTTTTAGAGAGGTATGCCTAGGGAATGAGCTTCTTCCTCAGAGGATGACCCTGAACCAATAAATCCTTCCATCCAGTATATAAATAAGACAAGGGGAAAACCCTAGAATTATTTTATATCTAAACAAGCTCGGGCGTGGTGTGTGGATGATAGTTCAGATCGAGCCTACGTTCCTAAGGAGCGGACATAGTCCAGTAGGGACTTAAGTGTCTCACACATAGACAAACTGATTGGGGAGACACTATGAATATGACTAAAACCATGTTAATTAGAGACCAACTGTTTCACCTCTGAATCAAGTGTCTTATTGTAGTGCAAGGGGTTGCATAATTTCCCCCAAGATTCCCATCATATGTGTCCCATGGAATTGCATTGGTGAAAGAGATCTTGACTATCACGACAACAATACTGGGCAAAAGAAAAAAGACAGGCACCTACTATGTGGATCTTTGTGTCCTGGTAGTGTGACAATGGTTGTGTGAGATAACAAAAATCCAAGAAATGGGTCTATAATATTATATTTGAAAGCCAATTTGACCATATATTAATCTAATGGTCTCTATTTTTTGTTGTGATTGACTGTGTGAGAACTTGCAACTTGAAAAAGTTGTCGAACATACACTGATTGTTTCTTTTTTGAGTTAGTCCTGCAGCTATATTGAGTGTGTGATTTTTGAGGTTGTAAACATCTTCAAAAATTTGTCCTACAAAATTTTTCGTACACAAAGCAAATTGTATCAACATTGGTCCTACAACATTGTCCTATTAACATCCTATAAGAGAAGCAAACAAAATCATCAACACAAGTCCTAAATGTTCCACTTGAAACTTATCTTGAAATTTGGTGATCAACATACCCTTGCATAGTAGAGGCTCATATCCATCATTTTAGCATCATCCCTATCTTAGAACCTTTCACAGTCATCATTTTTATTCCAAAAATCCAAAAAAAATCCCAAAAACATAGCTTGTATATCCTAAAGGTTCAGTATTCCACCTTTCAGACTCAATTTGCATATTAGAGGGTGCATTTTCCTAGGACATTCCAGTAGTGGTCTTGCATATTATCTTTGCTTTGTCAAAACTCCAGTTATCATCTCTTGCCTTGGCTTAGACACTCATCATTCTGGTTAACACTTGTCTTAGACAGACATCATTGCCAATATCAGTCATTTTGTCCTACCTTTTTTTATGTCAAGATAGTCCAAAAAATCATTCAGGTCTTTCTTTAGAGGGTTTACCTTCCAAGTTTTTAGAATTTCTCTTAGGTCATATTACCCACACCTTAAGCATCATTCTAGGATTTCATTTATATATTGGATGGGCATCCCAAAATCAAAATCTGAAAAATTAGAGTCTAGTTATGTTCATCTTTCCTAGGTTGCATTATCCTCTACACATGTCGGTTATAAGATCCCAAAATAGAAAAATCAAAATGGACCCCAACATAGAGCCCATACATGATCCCAATAGCGAGATTGATTTTCCTATTCAGAGGACCCTAACGCTAGATTTCAACTATCCAGAGAGCACACAACATCACGAGAAAATAAAGGTTGACATCCCACAATTACCTCTTAGCCCTCTACCAGAGGATGATTTCTCATTTGAGAACGTTAAGGATAAATACAATAACAGTGAAGAATATAATGATTCCTTAGCAAATCCTGGGGTAATGACTATCGTGGGATCCCTATTCGCAACTGACCTAGATGCATACTTTAAAATGCTTGCACAACATGGTGCCAAACTACCCATTGGATTCGACACTTCCACCCTAATAGAGGCCACCCTCATACCATCATCTTAGCCTACTTCCATGACACCTCTTCCAATTACTTCCATCCATCATCTTAGCCTACTTCCATGACACCTCTTCCAATTACTTCCATCCTGCCCTCTAACAACACCACTCAATGCACATCCCAAGTGACCACGACTTCCACTACTATAGGAATCCAAAACAATAATACTCTCTTTGCTAGTTTTCCACACAAATCCAATGTACCTATCACCACCACAACGCCTTCCATAATGCCCTCAACCCATCTAATAGGTACATCCAATATGAATCCACTAGGTCACAATACCAGTAGTATATCAACAGGAGTCCCCCAAATCAACAAAGGGGCACCTCAAAAACAACCTACCAACAATATCCCAATAGGGGTTCCTTCCAATTCAAGAATCTCCCAAATCAATCAAGGGGAATCTCAACAACAACCTCTCATTAATCACTACAACATTTGGGGTCAAATTTTGATGCCAATTTGCAACGGTGCTACCATTTGTGTGTGATTTTTGTATTTTTTTTCAAGTGCCCCCGACGTTGTTGCAATAGCGATGATACCGTCGTAATTGTGACACCCTCTTAATTATAAACCAAAAAAAAAGAAAAAGAAAGGCTCATTTGTGATCGAGTTGTGCATGTGAGCGGAAGGAAACTATACCATTCTACGCATGAAGAGGGCTCTTGTTGTATTGAATCCAGCTATCAGTCACAATAGAAGAATCCAACAACTCGTTCATCACACCTCCAGGCCAGTTTGCAATTCATTCAGCTAGTTTCCTTGATGTTTAGGGTATAGCCACCACGTACTCATCAACAAGCTGCCACCGCGTACTCACCATTTGAGGTATGTCTTGTATTTTAGCCTTTGGTTAAGAGCATATCGTAGATATTAGTCAATATGATGAATATACGCTGTAATGAGAACATACGGCATAATCTGTAGAAACCCTTGCATAAAGAAAGTGATGCTTTGTCATGGGTAGTATGCCACATTTGTCTCGCTGAAGCTTTGACCCTATCTATTGAAGGTCAAATGCCAATGAATTTTGCAATGGTTGGTGTCTTTTTAAATGCCTCATTGAGGGATTGAACAAACTATCTGGAACCTAGACATTCATGATCTTATTATCAATTTCAATATATGTCTTGTATTTTAGCCTTTGGTTAAGAGCATATTACATGACTAGAGGCGTATACCCTAAGATAGCCTGATTGATATTAGTCAATATGATAACATACACCGTAATTAGAACATACATCATAATCTACAGAAACCCTAGCATAAAGAAAGTGATGCTTTGTCACGGGCAGCATGCCACTGTTGTCTCACTGAAGCTTTGACCCTATCTATTGAAGGTCAGATGCCAATGAATTTTGCAATGGTTGGTGTCTTTTTAAATGCCTCATTGAGGGATTGAACAAACTGTCTAGAACCTAGA
>MU225854.1:3236318-3329589 GCA_018584345.1 Thuja plicata | reverse complement strand
TAAACCCGGTTTTGCTTGACGAATCCGGAATTGCAATTTAGAGAAACAAACAGCGGATTTGCAAAAACGAAAAGTGTCACTCCCAAAAACGGGAAGTGTCACTCCCAATTCCGTGAAACAAACGGGGATATGGTTGATTCATTCTAAAAGGGATGGTTCTGGATACAATAATGACATAATGGGGTTAGAATGTCAAAGCCATTCTGAGCGTATTGCCAAACAAAAGAATCTTACCATATCGGTCACAATCAATGCAGAAAAAAATACGATAGGACAGTTTTCCTATTTCATGTCTCGTGTTCCACCGATTTCTGGATAAATCCAATTCGTGTTTTGTGGAAATGTCTGGAGACTTTTTTGGCATTTTTAAGGAGCACCGATTCAGCAAATCAACGAGTCTGTGAAGCAGCGAGGAGGAGGATGGAGACGATAATGGCGATAGCATTTTTTGGTAGTTTTATTGGTCAATTGAGCATAGTTGTAATACGTATGCGAGCCATTATAATCTTCACTCAGCGTTTGTTTGCCTGCTTTAATCTCAGCTTACCCTAATTTGATAACCTCAGTCACATTATCATGTGACTGCTATATATCGCACAGATCCTGCTGCGAGTAAGTGATTTAGAGCACGTTGTGCTGAGGATTATGTTTATGTAACAGTTTTCTATTAATTAATGATCCAATGGTACATATAATTATCCTCTGTATGTATCGTAATTTGATAACGCAGGGTATGGAATTAAAAATACTTTCCGGGGTTTCAATTTTTTTCATTGTTTATATTCTATATATGTTCTTTGGATGTGCAGTGTATATTTATAAGCAAGCGGCTGATTTTTTGGCTGTCATTCGGAATTAGTGTCAGTGTTGAGGCATTTTTGTTTGTTTGATTGGATCTAAGAGTTAATTATATTTTATCAGAGTTTAGTGTACAAATAGTGTCGTCATAATTGTATCGGTCCAAGCAATGGGCGATCTCAGAAATATTGAAATCTAATCACAACATCCGAGTACAATGCGGAGATAAAGAACTTCTAAAGAAATAAGATTTCGATGAATTGTTTAAGGAATCCCTAAATAAGTTTAGTAAATTTTTATGTTACATCAACTATTGTCTGGCACATTATGATCCAAGTGGCAGCTGAGGAAGATTTTCTAAATTCAGGCAAAATACCCAAAATATGGTAGGTCATTTTCAAGTTTTGTAAACGTGTTGGGGAAAGTTTCATGTCCATAGATACCAATGAAACCCCAAAGTAACAAATTGTAGTAAGTTTGGATGAAATTCACATCGCCATAAATTCACCGAATTACCGGGAGAAATATTATTGCATCTTGTTTTTCGTTTGGGAATGAACACAAATGAATAATATAAGGAACCAACATATCATATGTTGTAGAATCACATCTCTTCTTAGAGGCTGTTATCTCCTTGTATGCTTTGCTCGTTTGCGATAAATATTCATTAACATTTCATTATAACTTGTGTTTCTTGGGTCAGTCCTGGTACTTAGGATATTTGCTTTGGTTTCGTAGCATATTGTGCGATTCAATAAATTGCCTATTGGATTGCTGTCAAATTCTGCTCCCCGTAAATGCTCTGAATCCATTATTGGGAGTTTGGAAACCTGTTTCCTGGCTTCTAAAATGGGCCCCTTATTGGGATTTTGGAAACCTCCTTTTTGGTTTCTAAAATATATCCCCAACGGATTTTTTTTTTGAAAATTCCTATAGAGAATCCAAAAATCCATATCCATCTTTTGGTAGTTTTCAACCAATTTGAGGAGTCTCTTGTAGAAGTTAAACTGTGCTGGAATAAGGCTTTTATGAACCATCTTTAAATTTGCGATAGAGTTTCCATTCCAGTAGTTTATACGCATTTGCAATACCATTATCAGTAGTTTCTACTATTCCTAATACTGGTTTTTATTTCTTTGAGAACAATACCCAAAAGTTTTCTCTGTTTCTAATGCATCTATTCCATCTCAGTTCAGATCACAAATGTTTCAGGAGTTTTGAAGTACGCAGACCTATTCTTTGTGCAATAAAACTTGCAAATCACCTCAGTTATTTAATGAAATTGTGTAGTTTGAAAAGCTTGGAAATTCCTCACCACCTCTTTCTTTTTAATTATAATACCAGGGATCTATTAATAGGGCCCCAGCCCAACGATTTGTTTTTTGATAGGCAAAGTCAGGGTCAGGGCTTTCTCCCTTTGTATTTATTAATAGAAAGACTGTACATATACTGTCTGTTGATAACTTTAAACCAAAGACAAAAGAAGAAGACACGAGAAACTTTTATCATTGTAGGCCCATGACAGATCTTATTACAAAAAAACAAGTCTATTACAAAGCAGCTGTAATATTAGTGTTTACGTACACGATAGATGAGCCACTACTTGATAGAACCCTATTGACTGAAAACTACATAATTCAACCGACCTACATGACTAATATTGACACATAGGTAAGTGGGATAGCAGGAAAGAACTATCTTGGTAATACCCTTGCATCGACTAGACTGTAGAATTGTTAGCATCTTGGCTTTGGACTTAAGGAACCATCCTCTTGCTTTACTAGTGCATCTCTCTTGGAAAGGAATTTAATACCCTTTTTGACTGTGGCAACTTTGAACTCTATTGAATAGGAGGTTTTTTTCATAGGATGGCTGAGCTCCTCTATTTCAACGACAAGGTGACCTTCCAGCCATAGTTGAACTACTTGCCAAAACCAAAAACTTGCCAAGGCCTGAAAAAACAAAACTTGGCCAATTCTCGGCAAAAAACTTGGGAACTTAAAAAATTGCTTAAATTTAATTTGAAATGCATTTTTTTTGCAAAATTCAATGAGAAGATGCATCCAATGAGTCAATAAATGAGAACACAAAGGAAACAAGCTGAGTCTAGATATATTTAAACGCAAAGTGGGTACAAAATCCCATCCTCATGAGGAATGCTGATGGTTGGAAGCAAAATAGTAAATAGTTTTTGTAAAACTAAAAGTAAATACATCATTACACTTACATCTTCCTCTTCCCAACTCTAGTAAAAACTAAGGGAGAGGTAGAACTAGAGGGTCTAGTCCTAGAAGTTTGCACTGGGCATGACTGCGTCTCCTCGCTCGGTATGTTTGATTCAGGTTGTGGCTTGTCCTCCATCTTGGATGTAGCTCTGCCTCTAGCTTCTACTGGCACTAGCAATGACTCCTCATCCTCCTCAATGTCATCTAGTGTGAAACCAATTTCACCCCCCTCCTCCATAGTCTGCCTCTCCAAACCATTGGCGTCATCCTTTGTAAACAATGGAGGTTGCTCCGGTGATGTCCAATCACTATAAGTGTCTATATCATCCAAATCAATTGGGCCAGTTGTTGCTTCCTGTACCTTTCTTATGCGCAATCGAAGATTATATTGCATAAAGACAAGGTCATTGAGGTGTTTTTGAGCTCGCTTGTTCCTCTTCTTTGTGTGGATGACCTCAAACAAGCTCCAATTGCGCTCACAATTGGATGAACTACAAGGCTGACATAAGATTCTAAGGGTAAATTTTTTGAGATTTGGGGTATTTCCACCCTAACTTTGCCACCAAGCATCTACAAAACAAAATATTGAAAAGTTAGAAAGCAAAGAGAAAAGCGAAATATATTTTATCATTTTATCAATTACTTCAGATCCCAAAATCTAAATGGCAAATGTTATTCCTAGGGTTTGAGTGGTTCTTCCTCTCCTTGCCAACTCTGAAGAGAATAGCTTACCCCTTGTTTCTTCACAGTTTTGGAGTTCGGCCACAACGGGGTCTCTCACCTCAACCTCAGGTATCATCCTTTGAATGCATGTAGTGAGGCCCGAGGATGCATGTAGAAGCAAGGAGGATCCGAGTAAGAATCCCCGAAACTGAAAACGGGGGTTGAAGAAGTACCCCGCTGCATGAATGGGTTGGTGGAGCTGATTGTTCCACCTCCTATCAATAATTTCCCAGATGGGATGAAATTTGAGTCTATCCCCCTTGTAATAATTTTTTATATACTCCATGGCCCTATCCATGGCCTCGTAAATATAGCCCATTGGGGTTCGATCCCCCTAAGCGCATAACTCTAACCAAGGGCTCGAACACCTACAATTGAAAAATACGAATTACAAAAAAGATTAACTAATGAAGTTACAAATTAATAATGAGAGACTTGAATTAGGAATAATTAAAAATTCAAGTTTTGAAGTTACCTTCACAATCTCTACGGCCTTTTGTGCAAAATGGTTGTTGAATACTATGCATGCGACACCCTCTCCTTCAACCTTCTTTGAATAAGGTGCGTCTAGTCATGCTTGACTCACAAACATTTGTTTTAAAGAAGTCAATGCACCAAGAATGCTTTTGCAAAAGTCAAGAAAATCGTTGCAAACCTTGTGACACCGGATCTCACCAAATCTGTTCCTTGAGTGTGCTCTCTCATCAAATGTAGAACCCAAAGGTGATTGTAAATATATTCTGTGATCCTCCTTGCTTCTTCCACAACTGGAGTCATCCAATCAAGTTTTCCTATGTCCTCCATAAGAAGATCAAGGACATGTGCTGCACAAGGTGTCCAAAAAAGAGGGGTGCCTTTCTTGGAGGATTCTACGTGCTGCCATATATGCTGTTGCATTATCTGTGATGATTTGCACCACATATATGAATAGTAGAATAACTTTGTCAGGTGGTATTTTCTGAGGTTTCACCTTCTCTGGTCAGAGCTCTGTGTCGTCACTCACTCACTCACGACACAGTGCACCACGTTCCCTTCATTATTGGCAAGAGAACAAGAAGCCAAAGTCTTTGGACATATGGCTCACACATTCATATCTTACCGGAGGATAGGAGGTCACCTTTAGTCAAACATCCTAAGCTAAGGGAAGGCGAAGTGCCAAATAAAAGCTGTGTTGGGCGGTCAAAGAATTTGTCAGGTGGTATTTTCAGAGGTTTCGCCTTCTCTGGTAAGAGCTTTGTGTTGTCACTCACTCACGACACGGTGCACCACGTTTCCTTCATTGTTGCCAGGAGAACGAGAAGCCAAAGTCTCCGGACATAGGGCTCACACATTCATATCTTGCCGCGGGAGGCATTTGCAAGGGTTCAAATTAAGGCACATCACTCCTAATGAAAATGCTATTCTCCTCAACAAGGGACACGGTATTCGACACTATGTTGAGGCAGACAAACACAGTTTGAATAAGTGTCGAAAGAGAAGGCCACATTTCCTAAAAACCCTCTTCCTGAGGAGCAAGCTGTGAAGAACATACAAAGATTGGACCGAAGCTATGAGAGTTCAACACATGACACATTGATTAACAAAAAGGAAAAGGCACCGAGTACACAGTCCTCATGATTTATTAAGAGCAAACATGCCAAGGCGAGAGAGAATGCTCGAAAAAATATATATTAATGTATGCACCGGTGGGCAAAAGGCCATAGGGTCTTGTTCTCAGAAAAGCAAAAATCTCTACAAATAATACAGTATATTCCTTCGCCTTGTTGAACCAGGGTCCAATATTTCCAACCTTCTTTAATTTACAAATCGCCGGGGCTTTATAGAACAACCCTCGGTCAAAAAATGATCTCAGAATGATTACAATTTTGTTACAATCGATCGGCATGCCGAAAAATCCGGGATGGATCGCTCAATTCCTTGTGCTGCAGGTAGATGCTTGAATCTGATTGGTTTACCGTAGCGCACTTGCCATCTGGGTTCAACCATAGAACCGTGATGGCTTGATTAGAGACGTCATGATTGCACGGACCAATTCTAGCATCGAAGATATGACAGCTGCCTAGAAAAGGTGTTAGCCATGAAGTCTCCCTCAAGAAAGAATATTCCCTGATGGTGCATCGGTGGGAGAGTGTCTCGGGGACACATGGCGGGTTGGCGGAAGTTTGAAGAAGTACATTCCCTGCAGAGTGTTAGAAACCCCACTGGGATGACACCTGTCAGTGGCGTTGGGATTTTGGAAGTTGGTGAACTGCTCCACGCGATCGAAGACCGAAGGTAAACACAGAAGGTGTTTAACGATGTAGAAGGAGTCTACAGTATGTAGCTAGAGCTGACAAAGTTACACCTTTTGAGGATGATGAGGTAATGAAGAGGTTTGTGAAGGCATTTTGTAAGATTTTAGATTTTGAGGATACAACCATACTTTTGAGAGTGGTGGCTTAAGTTTTCCTATCTTTAGGGTTCTACATTCAACAAACTAGAGGCTGGGATACATGGGGCCACTATTGCACCAAGAAAAACTAAGTGTCCGGTCTTGGTGTGGGTTCAAGGTTTGGGTATCCTGGTATGATTTTTTTCCTCAAGTATGGGTATGGGTTTGTGAAAATATATACATACATACATACATACACACACACACACATACATAACACACACACACACACGCGCGCGCGCGCGCGCGTGCACGCATATACATGTACATATACATATACATATACCTCATAAAGAATTGCAACAAAGAAACTACTCCTAATAATTTAGTGATTTGTCAAGTGTTAGTACTCAATGAAACTGATAATAAGAATATTCTTCATATTTCTCTTCATTGAGAGCATTAAAGTCAATATTTGGTTTGGGGGCAATTCCCCCAGCTAGGTTGAGGGGTAGTGCCCCTTGTAGGGTTTTGGGGGTTGAGGAGCAAAACCCTTACCACCATAAGGCTTTTGGAACCCCACAAACCTTTATGGGGCACACCATTTCGACATTTTTTTTATCACTGAGGTTGAATCTAGGTATTTGGCACTTTTTTGCTTATAAAAATGTTTCAAGAAATTGATCTTTTTGTTTTTTTCTTTCTCAGGCTCATCTTGTGGAGCCTAGGCAACCCTAGGCTTTCTTGGCCCTAGACTTGGTGTTGAACTAGACCCGTACAGATATTGGGAGGTTGTCTGCTAAACACTACAACATAGTGAAAAACCCTTTTGGATGTTGGACATTTCATTGAAAGGACACATCGAGTTGAAGGAACTTGCTATTCACCTACTCTTCTAGATTGCTAGTTCCTCTATTGCAGAGAGGAATTACTCCACCTAAGGCATCATCCACTCATTTAAGAGGAGCAGGTTTACCTCTAGACGAGGAAGGAAGCTAGTTGTAGTTCATAACTTCATAGTGCCTTTAGACTTCAGGATTGTAAAAACTTACACACAATCTTTCCCAGAAGCATAGCAGTAAAAAGTTGTGTATCGATAGATTCCAACTGCCTGTTGGGATGTTGATCCTAAAGTTGTTTGACCAGATTGATGAGGAGGTGCAATAAGGATTGATTGAGCTTCCATTAGACAAGTCATAGCCATAGAGTGACTTAGATTTAGAGAGTTATTTCGATATTGATAGCCTAGATGAGATGTACCTGCACTATATTTTTTCTATGCCACCATCGAAATGAGTTTTAAATTTGAACAATGAAGTGAAAATTAAAAATTTGTCTTAATTGTTTAATTTTTTGTACCTATGAAGCTGAATCATATATTTATTGCTGCTATATTGCTGTCAGTCAGAATTTTTTAAAATTTGTAATTTAATTGCTTTCGCTGTCTTGATTATGTGTACTACTGTCACTGTCTTGATTTTGATTTCATGTATTCTTGAACTTGTGGAAATGTTAGTGTCCCTTAATATATTTTTACAAAAATCCTACGTATAAATACATATTTCATTTTTACACTGCCATCCCTCCACTGTTCCCCGAAAATCAACCTGGACTGTCATCACTGAAATGCACCCCCTGCTGTCGCTTCGCCCGTCCCCAAATTGCTGTTGAGCATAAATATTTTCTGATCTGTTTAATGCACTTTGGCCATGATAATCCCTGCTATACATGCTGCTTTCTGTGCCCTGCCACCGAATCAGAATCTTGTGTAATATGTTTTCCTTACCAGGTGTTGATGGGAACTGTTTATTTTAATTCTTCTTTCTTTAGTGGATTTCAGTGAAGTTTTCTTATCTGGTCTGGAACTCTATGGTAATGTGTCTTTGACTTTTGTCTGGTATGCATTGTTAGATAACTGCCCTCAGCTTCCAGCTGTTGAGTTGTTTACTTGCTTGTTATTAGATTCTTGTGGTCATATAGTATTGCTAGTCTTCCATAAGAATCTGTTCTACCTTACTTCTGATAGCCAGAAACTAATTTGGATATGTTCATTGATTTCTGAAAGCAACTCTCAAGTTAAATTCATAGAGGTCTTATAACACTTTAATTTGTATGTTATTCAATATATATCCTTCCTTGGTCTCTTCTGCAGGGAAGTCCATACTGTTGCTCCTGCAGCTGTGTGTCATATGGAATGCTTACAGGATAAGTGAATGATGGGTAGGTTCCTAGCATGGTAATCCTGCAGCTTGATAAGGAAACAAGAAGAAATAGTTGGAGGCTGTATGGAGTAGAAGTTTTAAGGTAAATAATAGATTGAAAGAAATATAGTGAACCGCTTGCTCCCACCCGTGGGGCTGTGGATAGGGGTCACCACGGCTGGGAGGCCTCAACCATAGTGCTGGGGGCCGGTGGGGGGGCTTTTCTAGACTGTAGTAGGGGAGTGGGGGGTTTGTATAGAGCTGTTGTTGGGTGGCGGGGAGCAATAATTGAAAAAATCCTATTTATGTATATTTTAAAAAAATGCTATTTATAAATACATATTTCATTTTTACACTACCATCCCTCCACTGGCCCCCAAAAATTAACCTGGACTGTCATCCCTGAAATGCGTCCCCTGCTGTCGCTTCACCCGTCCCCAAATTGCTGTTGAGCATAAATATTTTCTGATCTGTTTAATGTACTTTGGCCATGATAATCCCTGCTATACATGCTGCTTTCAGTGCCATGCCACTGAATCAGAATCTTTTGTGTAATACGTTTTCCTTACCAGGTGTTGATGGTAACTGTTTATTTTAAATCTTTTTTCTTTACTGGATTTCAGTGAAGTTTTCTTATCTGGTCTGGAACTCTATGGTAATGTGTCTTTGACTTTTGTTTGGCATGCATTGTTAGATAACTGCCCTCAGCTTCTAGCTGTTGAGTTGTTTACTTGCTTGTTATTAGATTCTTGTGGTCATATAGTATAGCTAGTCTTCCATAAGAATCTGTTCTACCTTACTTCTGGTAGCCAGAAACTAATTTGGATATGTTCATTGATTTCTGAAATTAACTCTCAAGTTAAATTCATAGAGGTCTTATAACACTTTAATTTGTATGTTATTCAATATATATCCTTCCCTGGTCTCTTCTACAGGGAAGTCCATAGGGTTGCTCCTGCAGCTGTGTGTCATATGGGATGCTTACAGGATAAGTGAATGATGGGTAGGTTCCTAGCATGGCAATCCTGCAGCTTGATAAGGAAACAAGAAGAAGTAGTTCGAGACTGTATGGAGTAGAAGTTTTAAGGTAAATTATAGATTGAAAGAAATATAGCGAACCGCGTGCCCCCATCCGTGGGGCTGTGGATAGGGGCCACCAGGGCTGGGAGGCCTCAACCATAGTGCTGGGGGGCCCCCTTTTCTAAACTGTAGTAGGGGAGTGAGGGGTTCTAAAGAGCTGTTGTTGGGTGGCGGGGGTGTGGTGGGGAGCAATAATTGAATTTGGCCTACCCTGGACAAGGGAGAGGACCACCCCACTATACTTTTGAACTTCCCCCTCCCCGCCCCCCTTTCGACTACAGTTTAGTTCAGTGTAGTCTAGCCCTATTGAACTGGGTGGTAGGGCCCTTACATTTCTAAGGTAATGCTAGCCATTTCCAGGTTATTTTTATCCATACAAATTTACAAATAAATCCAGGGTAGGTGTATGTAGAAACTATAGAAAATGTTAGGAAGGATTAGTAGACAAGAAGCCAGCTGTTAAGGGCAGCTGGCTTTGCACTTCAAATTTTTTGGAGGAATCTGGTGACCATTTTACGTTTTTTTTTCCCAAAATATTAATGTGATAATCTTGTAGCTTTCGGATGGACTGGCTTCTTTTTGCTTTTTTATAGAAGTCATCCTACACCAGGTAACAAGCATTGATTAGATGCCTACTCTCATGCTAGATTGCAATATTGATAAAGATTTCTCCATGTACAGCATAAAATAGAACTTTTAGACCACAGAACCAGTGTGTTGAGATGTTGATTCTTGACCAGAGTTGGGAATCTGAGTCTGAGTCAGGTTCTGTGAGTCTGTAGACTTGATTCACAGACGCAACCAAGTCTGCAAAGAAAAAAGAAAATCAACTTGATATTTTCAGAAAAAAATTAAAAAAATATTTTAATTTGTTGCTTTTTTATAGTTGCCAAGTTTTACTTAGTTTTCCATTTAATCCAAGTCAAAAACGGCTTACTAAACTTTCATTGAGTCCATGTCTCAACAATATGAATGTGACTGCTAAATGCAGTTGTGGTTGACACAGATTATGACCATGGTAGAAGCAGTAAAAGAGTTACATATTTTTGTCCATGGAAACAGTTCTTCTAGTGTTGCTAGTAGTTTTGTGACACAGAGAAGCTTAACTTGTTACAACATTTTCATTAGAATACGAATTTCAATGTTCTCTCGCTGGTACTGGTAATACCAATTTTTAATAGACCTCATGTTAGACAGGTTTCTATGAACACTCACAGCATAACCTCCATGAGGAGACTAAATTGATGTAGTTTGCCAATTATCAAATTGACACTGCAAATAGTTTAAAGAAACAATACTGTTTCCAGTGAGAATACCGACCAAAGTATTATTCCAGAACCCTTGCTGTCATACTTCTGTCATAATTCTATTACATCATAACAACATAAATAAGGATTTTTGTGCTATCCAGTTACATCGTGTTAAGATTTGAACTTTACTTAAAAAACACAAGAATTATATTAAATGTCAAATTTGATCATGAAGTCATCTCTCCACAAAGATCAAGGAAGCATACAACATATTTGCATCATCACATAGATTGAATTATGCTACAACAAATAGTTAAAAAACAGTGTATTGTGGATAGGTTTTCCAATACAAAATATTTTTTGGCAGCAATTTGGCTTCCCTACAAAAAATATTGTCATCAACTGATAATTGAATGCATCTACTTTTTTTATCAACAGCTTCTTTCTTCTAATGAAACAGTACAATTTACTGATTTGAATGTAGTCCCTAGCATCTAATTCACCTGTCTGCCAGATACATAATATTCTGGTTTTATACATTTCACAATGCAAATTCCAGTTCAAGGGAAAAACTTTCACTGCAAAGTCTTACCTAGAAGTTCACATTCTAAATTAATACCGCAATCTGGAATGCTATAGACATTTCAAGAAGGAAAAATGATTGTGCATTTCAATTGGAACTATCTCAAGTTATGTCATAATATAAGGACTAGTCCACACACTACTGTTAGCTTCTTTCTGAAAATCATTTCAGCCTTTGGGAAACTGATGTTTGGTAGGCTGGTCTGATTATAAAATGGTTCACCATGACAACAATCTATTAATACAGAATACAAAGAATCTACAACTCATATATGTAGTAACTTATTCAAAAGTACACTCAAGGTGAAACTAACAAAATGATGGAGGGGCATCAAGGCAGGTGGGCATTCAAAGGAGACCCAAATCGTTACAGGGAGAGAGGTGTGTTGGCATGAAATGCAAGGAGAGCAAGGGCAATGTAGTCTTTAAGGAACAACAAATTTTGAATTACGACACATAATACCATAGGCATAATAAGTAAATTTGAAAAAGGGGTGGGCCTTATTTATTGTAATAGGTGCAATCTTGAATTGCATTTGAGAGGAGAGATGGTATTATGATCTTTTAGGTAATATGAATATCAAAGAGCATTTTTTGTATATTTCCCCAAGCTAGAGTGATTGTAAAGGAATGTTAGTTATCCATCCTAGAGTTAATGGGGACATAAGAATTTCAAGGGTCAATTATTTTTTTGGGTGTCTTCTTAATGTTGTGTACCTTGTGTTGTATGACCTTGGCTTACTTTCAGTGGGAACTCTGGTAGCAGTTGAACAGTTTGATAGTAGAGTTGAAGGTTTGGGAAAGTGATGGAGACATATTGGTGAGTGTTGGCTAGAAGCTTGCAGCCAAAGGAAAAAGGCATGGGGCATCTTTTAGTATGAGGGAGTTGTTGGGTGGAAAATGTCGTAGAAGAAACAAGGGAATGAGGTTACAAACCAAGCAAGGGTTGTAGAACTAGAAGAGTTGGTGAGAGACCTTCAAGTGAGGATGAAAAATATGGAGAATATTGAGCCAAGGGGACTAGAAGTTAACTCAAGCAACAATGAAGCACTTGGAATGCTTGTGGACAAGGGTGATGAGGATCTAGCAAAGAGGAGATTGCTAAAGATTTTTTCTAGAATGCACGACACTCTAAGAGTAGATGCACCAAATTATTTAGGAATCCTATGTTTGAAGGAGCTGGTTGACTAGATTGCAGAGCTAGAGAAATATTTTGAATATGAAGTAGTCAAAGATCCAAGAAGAGCGAGTTTTCTTGCAGTTGAAGGGGCAAGACATGTGTCATTGTGGTGGGATCATGTGTTGATTAATAGATAATAGAAGGCAAAACAAAAGATTTATACATGAAGATGGTTGCTAAGTTGAGGGCAAATTTTCTAATAGTATATTACAAGATGAGCTCAATTAAGGAGTCACAAAAGCTAAGGCATAAGGAGATGATTATCAAGACTAAATAGATGAGTTTTATTGTCTAATGATAAGAGCACAACACATAGGATTAGATAAGCTTACAATGTATGTGACTAAGTTGAAGCTAATTGTATAGGATGAATTTGGAATGGTAATGACTAAGTTAATGGAGGCTGCGTAACAATGTACACTCAAGGTAAACAAGTTATGTAGAAGACAACAAAACAATGAATGGTGTAGAGGGAAGATTGTGTTCACAAAGATGGGCATAATGCCAACAAATAAGAGCTAGTGGGATTTGTGAATGAGCACCAGCGAGGTGAATAGTGACGAGGAAGTGAAAATGTGTCGGGAGGAAGAGAGTCTTTTTGAGGAGAGGATGTGGATGAGGAAGAAGGTTCTTGGAAGAAAGCTTTTGATGTGGCAAAATTGAACATTTATCATTTGAATGTGCACTAGTGTAGTAGAATAACACAAGCTGAAAGATGAGGCAAGTAATCATGATGCAGAGGGGAGTTTGAAAACTAGTGCATTGGTTAATAACATAGGTCCAAAAGGAGGAGAAGCACATCTTATGCATTGAGGCCTATTGAAATTGCCAAAAGAAAAGAAGAGGATGCTAACATAGACAAAGAATTTCTTTAGGACAATTTACAAGATGGGAAGTGATTGATACAAGACAATAATAGCTAATGACACCATAGATCTTGTTTTGATGGAAATGGTAGAAATGATGGGATTAAAATTGATTGTACATGCCAATCCTTACAAGGAACTTGGCTATTGAAGGGGCATTAGATAATTGTTAGGAATTAATCTTTACTTGGTGAAGTTAATTTTCTCTTTTTGTCTCTTGTACGAATATTTCTAAGAAATCTCTACAAGTCCGTTGTCCTTTTTGAGTTCTCACAACTTGTTTTCTTTATTCCAAATATTTGAAATATTAGATTTCCTCCTTATGAGGATTGTGACACATTGCACACACAGGATATTAGATGATATCCTTATACTGGAAGTTACTTTGTGTTGGCAAGAGACACTGCATAGAAGCTTGGATGTTGTCATTGATGACAACTAAACGCCAATTTCACGTGCACATTACAATTGGAGATCAAGCTAGAAGTCAGATCAAAATTTGGCTAAGTATGGATATGAAGATAATGTTCTGCTAGTGTACAGTAAAAGGTTTGGTGTTCCTTTCTAAGTTAAAATCTTTTGGTGCGCATATAAGGGAAGCATTTTGGATGTATATACATGCTAATTTCAGAATTTGAAGGTACAATGATACAAGGTGTGAGAGTTAGAAAGATTTGAACAACAATATTCTGCTTGCCAGTATGAACAATTAAATTATGATGAAATAAATCTTTGCGCGGACGAGGTAAATTGTTTTTGGTGCTAACTCTTATGTTTTAGTGATAGAGCTGACATGTATGGAGGATTGTGGATGATTTTTTTGGTGGGAAATACATTTGAATTGAGGATTTGGTTGACTTGGTCAAAAACCTGTTGCATTTTCCTAGAACATTTTTGTAACCGACATTGAAAGATCAAATTTATTGATGTGTACCTATAAAATCGAGAGGTTAGGGTATGGAGATAGGGTTGGATAGTAGTTGTGGCATGAGATCAGTGCGCAAGGTGCAGAGTGAAGGGTTTCATGAAGGTTTTGCAAATATGATAATCTAGTTGGCGAAGAGCAGGAAAATAGGGCAGTCGGAGGTAAAAGTGTATCAGATTAGAGTATGCGCTAATATGGAACTATAATCAAACATAGATGTTATTTTAGCAGTTCAAAAGCTTGTGATCATTGTTGTGATCTTGTAAGACGATGAGCCTTCATGTAAAGGGTTGTAGCCCTAGTTGTAATTGAGCAGTGAGTTCTAGGCTGTGTGCCTGAATGCAAGTGCATTCTTTATCACTGTAAGACAATATTATGCAGAGTATTATCTTGTGGGTGTCATCCCCACCGTGGTTTTTCACCTAACAGGGTTTCCATGATAAAAATTCATTTGTTATGGTGTGATGTCTATTTGCTTTATGTTCTTGCATGTTACTTTTCTTTATATGAATTAAGTGGTTTGGAAATCCGAGTAAAAAGGTTAAAATCTGTTGAAACACTGAATCAGTGCCCCTCTTAGTTTTTCCCTCCATCCAACAGTTGGTATCAGAGCTTTGGTCCCTTGGATGAAGTCTAACAGCTTGAGGGAAATCCAGGAAGTAAGGATGGGTTCAGGTTTAGAAGAACAACTCTTGGTTGCATTGGATGGCCTAGATCAGTCTAAAGTAGAAGTTTAGGATTTGCAGAGGAATCTTAGAGAAGCTGAAATCTTCATTACACAATTGAAAACATAGTTGAAGTAAGCAAAGATGAAAAGAAGGGAACTCTGTGATCAACTACAACAAAAAGATAGTGAGAGCTCATATGATGAACAATTGAGTCAAGATCTGAAGGAAAAGACTACGAAATGTGAGAAGCTTAAGAAAGAAAATGCAATCATGAAGAATGAGATGAAATCTATCGTAAGGAGGATGACCAAGGAGATTGAGGGCAGGAAGAAGAATGAAGAGAATGCCAATCAGTTCTTAAAGGAAAGATCTGATGACTGCAATTGACTTGTTGCTGATCTATAGGGAGCCGAGGATCTTGAGGAAGAACTTGAAGATGAACTTTTGATTGCTAATGACTACAAGGAGAAGTTCATGATCAATTCAACCAAGCTTTATTCACTACTTGAAAGTCAAAGGAGTCCAGATGACAAGCATGGTCTTGGATTGAGGTAGGATAAAGCTCCAAATCTAGATATGTTGAAGGAAACCCTGGATCTAAGAAGAAGATCAAGAAGCCATCAACAAGACAACCTAATGCACAAAGGACTAGTGGTAAGTGCTTTATCTGCAATAAATTTGGACATAAAGCCATGCATTGTAGGAAATAATGAATCATAATAATGCATCTTTTTCTGGTCAATGCATGGTCATAAGGCAAGTGATTGTAGAAGTGTTGTGAATAACTCTTTCAACAAAAAGAAACATTAAGTGCTACACATGCAATGGATTTGGACACATGACAAAGAAATGCACATCAAAGAGAAACCAGGTGAACAAAAAAATTGGACAAAGGAATGTTGTATGCTACAAATGCAACAGATCCGGACATATTGCAAGAGATTGCAGGACTAAAAATGTGAATCAGAGAGGTTCGATTGACGAGAGTAGGAACAAGCCAGGAAAGGAGAAAAGGAAGGCAAAAGTGAATGTTGAAGAGACCAGGAAGCAAATGAAGCAAACATGGGTGAAGAAGAGTGCTGAGAACACATTTGGTGAGTCCGCATCAGGATCTATTGCCAACAATTCCTTAGAGAATTGAGATTAGGAATTTGGCCTAGGGGGAGCTTACAAGAAAAATATTATGATACCCCGTGTAGATGTTGACCCCTGAATCTTATAGGCATTGAGAAGTTGTAAATAGTTTGCATAGAGGTTTTGGAATCTTCATCGAAAGGGTTTGGCAAGTTTTGGAGGTGCGCAACCAATTTCTGTGAACAAGTAGTGAACTGGGTGTTTGAAAGCATTTAGGGCTTGAAACAATGTTACACTAGATGTTTGCTGATGATTAAAGTTCTTTGTGCATCCCTTTGTTATGAAATTTTGGCTTTTGAACTTTATTTTGAACTTTACATTGAACTTTCAAAAGTTCCTATTCCCGTGTTAAAATCTTGCTTGCGTGTCTTGCATTGTCGCGACTTCATCCCGACTAGTCTTTCCTTTAGGCATTTTTTACCTCATTTTGAACTTTCAAAGTTCAAATTGTACAAGTGCAAGCGGAAGGTGAGTCCTCTTAATGAATTTAAGAATCCGTCGTGTCTTTGGTCAAGTTTGTTTCTCATTTTGAACTTTCAAAATTCAATTTCAAAAGTTCAAATTTAAAGATTCTCATTTCTAGATTCGTGATTGATATTATGAAGGAAAAAGGCAATGTTGGTATGAACAAAGTATAAGCTGGGAGATTTCAAATTTTTGAAAATCGTATCTTTCCGGGAAAGTTAATCATTATTTTGTGAGCTTAAGGGGTGTGAAATGACAGTTAATTAATAGTATGTCAGACTGATGTCACTTCACCATTAATTCACACGGAGGTAATGAAGGTTTAAGCGTGTCGCGAATTCAGGCAAATCTTTTACTTTTTATAAGCAAAGATTGTGTTTCTTTTTTTCATTCAGTCTTGATTTCTTTCATCACCACGAAGCTAGAAAGACGAAGGAGGTAATTTCAAGGTTGCAACACTGACATTTTCATGAATTCTGGTGAGTCGTCGAACTCTGAACATCTAGCTTAAGCAGTTTGTTGAAGAATAGCAAGTTTTCAAGTTTCTTCTTGGATCCCTTGTTTTCTTGTTTTAAAATTTTAATTGTTTAAGTAAGATGAAGTACAACAAGCTGTCATTGCCTAAGTTAGAGTCCTCGTCTAGTCTGGTTAGTTCTCTTCCAGAGTTGGAAGACAAAACCCTTATGAATGTAATTGTAGAAGAAATTCTTGAAAGGGTGAGAAATCCTTGGAAAGGTTCTATAGCAGATAAAATCAGATAGTGGTTTGGTTGAAGCCGTCGCTTTCCCAACTATGACTCCATGCCCAGAGCTGGTTCTGGAATGTATGAATCACTATGACAGAGATGAGAAGTGCATTCACACCAATTTCGGTAGTGTTAGTGAGGATTGACAGGGAAACGGTAATGTCCGCCACGGGTATTCCAGATAAAGAGACATACGAAGCATGGACCGTTAGTACAACTTATTCATTCTTTGCGGAGAAGAAGAAACCGTATAGAAATATAATTGCTAGGGGTTGGTTGCTAAATACTAAGAGAGGTGGCTCTCTCCTTCCAAAACCCCTTACTCGCGAACACCTTATCCCTAAGATAAGAGATTTGGTCATTTTGTTAAACAGGGTTAAGGGAAATCAACATACCTTTCACTGGGAGGACTGAATGTTATTTTATATTCAAGTGCTAACGAATGGAGAGAAGTTCTTAGACTGGAGTGAGCTCATTGCTGAAAGATTACACGAAGGGTTAGCCAACTTTGTCGGTATGAGGGGTTTCTACATGTCCTCTTTCTTGTTCTATATTCTGGCCTGTTCTAGACAATGGCTTGGGTTACCTCATGAAACTTTGACGCCCAAGATGAAAATTTATGATTATTATCCACTGTTACAGCTGCAGAGATGTGCAGAAAATTTTACTAAAGTAAATGATGTATTTCTGGGCTGTCTTGTTTTTGAATTACGCGGAAGCTTGCATAAAAGGCTGTCTGATGAAGCCTTACATTTAATTAAAACCTATGGTAGTTTCTTCATTCAGTTTCCCAGGTTTACTTACATCAGAGTTGGCAGGTTCAAAGGTGAGCCCTTTAGGTTGCGTAGATACTTGTTGGATCATTTGGTACTCACTGAAGTCTGCAGATAGTTGGCAATCATCGACAAAAGCTTGAAGGGAAAGAAATCGTCAAGAATAACTTTTCCTATGGATTTGGGACATTACTGCTACAAATCCACCTCATACACCCTCAATTTAGCTACAAAGATCAAATGTTTGAAGCTCAAAACATATATTGCACACCCAAAATTTGATAGTAAGGGTTTTGCTAAATCTTACTTGGGCATGACAGAAGGTTTCACCCACCTATTTCAGCTAGAGGACTACTAGGAAGATTGTGAAGATGAATTTGAGGTATGTAGGATATTATGGTCCTGTTTTACATTAAGGAGATTCGTAGGGATGGAAATCCCTCTTAATATTAAGGGAATTGAAGAGTACCCATATGAAGAAGTGTTGGATTCTGAATACACCAACATAGTACAAGGCGAGCCCCTTGCAGAAATAGATTAGAATAGTTGGCAAGAAGAGGACATCATTCAACATAGGACATTAAATATGATAAGAAGAACGCATAATTAGATAAGGGAGAAAAGATTGTGCAAATTAAGGATTTCTGAACCAGAGATTCATGTGCACACCCAAAATTCTCTGTTTCCCAGAAAGAAAATTTCTTCGCCTAATATTCCTGTTGGACTGGATGTTGCAGGTATAGTTGATTTGGAAAAGAACCTAATGAAGAAGGTTTCCTCATAAGCTAAATCTCCCACTCCAGCAAGAACTACACGTTCCCAGAGCAAGAGGTTGAAAAATGTTGCAATTAGTCACAAAGTTGTGGAATTGGACTCTATTGAAGAAAGACAAACCCCAATGGAGGATCAGGATTTGGATGTACTGAATTTGGATAACCTTGAAGAGGGAGGAGAAATGAGTAAAGAGAATTTCACCAATGATGCTCTTTCTATCAATTTAGCTATATTAAAAACTCCTCCTACTAAAGACTCAGTAGATACAACAGCATGGCTCCGATCCTCCATCAGCAGAAAAATGAGTATTGTACCAATTTTGTTATCAAATAAGGAAAGGGTGAGAAGATGCTTAGGCAAGGAGGTAAAGATTAAAAAGCCCAAGACTGAAGTGATGATAGATGATGATGCTCATACTGGGAGCTGGTTTGCAGAAGTTTCCATTCCCAAAAATGATAAAAATTTAGATGAGGTAACGGATGAATATTTCAAATTTGAAAAGATTGACCTGGGATTTGCTACTCGTGCAACATATGCTAAGCATTTAGAGTCCTCAACAAAAAATATTGTCACAAGAGCCTGGAAGGCTGAAAAGGACAAACAAGAAATGAAGTTGGCAATATCCCAGATGGTTGAGTATATCTACTCCACTCATCATCCAGACCACGCCCTCACAACACAACCCCCAATGGATTTTGATCCGAAGTCTCTCGAAAATCAATAGATGAAGGAACCGATTCTACACAACAAGTCAATTGCTGAGGCATATTCTTGTTGGCTAGACTCAGTGGTTGATTGAGGCAGCAAATACATAGATGACCTCAGTTAAACTTATGAAGATGCTATTGCTGCTAAAGACAGTATGGATGTAGAGGTAACCAAATGGGATAAAGAAAAGGCCCAATGGATGGCGGTGATGGCCCATATGTCAGAGGTAAAGAAATATGGTATAATGAAGTTCCCGTCTGAATGACCAATTGAAGGATTTGATGATGAAATCCTTTTTGTTTCGCAAGATCATTTAGATTGGAGGAAATCTGTTATAAAATAGGGCATTAAGGAATACGCTAAATTGGTGAAAGAGATCACCACCTAAACATGCATGATGAATAATGAACTTGGATTCATTAAGGTGTAGTTGTTCAAAGAAGATGACAAAAATCTACAGAAGCCAGAAGAAATGAATCAAGATTTCAAGGACAGTGTTCGTGTGGTTTAGGAAAGAAAAATGGTCATGCCTAATGAGTTCTCCCACATTGCTGAGATGGAATCCATGCTGATTGTGTGCCATAATCATTTGAAGTTGCACAAGGAGAAAGTAGCGTTGGTCCGCAGAGAGAAGAAAGTATGGAAGTAGAGGATCGCGCATATTGGCGTTCCCAATCATCAGCTGGTGGTTAAGTTTTTGGCTGAACATTTAGAATGGAGGAAGTTGCAAGCCTAGTCATCGTCAGCCACAATGATGTCATAAACCTGGATATCCTACATAATAATTGTGCCGGATTGATCACGTTGGTTATTTTGCTCTGTTGCTCAGTATTACTTGTTGAACTCTAGTCTTTTTACTTTTTACTCCTTTGAGGAGTTAGTTTTAAAACTTCCAAGAAATAATTTTATTCTCGGGGTATCTATGTCGTATTATGACCTGAGAAAAGGGTCGGCCAAATTTTGTAATTTTGTTTTTCAATAAGTTTTATGGTGATACGGAGATACTTAAAATAATTTTACGATTACGAAGAGAATTCATGTTATCCTTAGTTTTATCTTTAATTCATTGTGGAGATGGGTCTTTCGGCTAGATCCTAGCTTTTCATTTCAGTGATTTTATATCAAATTTATACCTTGTTTAAAGTCTGAATGCTTGAGCCTTTGATACTTTAGGGTAAAAAGCATTGTCTGTGAACTTTTCTTTATTAATTCTGGAAAGAATAATTGAAAATCATTGAAGAGGTAGTTGCACCTGTATGCAGAGGGACACAACCATTAAGGAGAATCCCAACTGTTAATTAATTAATTTCTCCCAACAGGGTTGTAGAGAATTATTTTACTTGATCATCTTTGATTAATTTTTGGGATAAATCTGTTAACTAACAAGCATTAATGATACCTAAAAGTTACGTATGTGAGCTACATAAGGGAAAATGTGACTTACATTTGTCACTTTACATTTGAGAGAACGAAGAATAGGTTCTCTACAAGTGATTTTCATCAAGACCAAAGTGATAAAGAAGATTGCACAAGACACTTTACGCAAACCCTAGCTCTGCAAAAGGTATTTATTTGCACGTATCTTAGAAATTTGAATCTCCATGAATACTCCTATTATGTTCGATATTACAAAGAGGCCACAACCCAAGTTTAAGAAACATAAATTCAAGTCGACTGAGGTAGATCAAAATTGTGCTCTTTAAAATGTACCATACAAAGTTTTACATGTTGAGGATGTTAGAGCATACATCCATGCAAATTTGGAGATCTTAGGCACTAATCAATTGAATAACTCGTACAATGGGGAGCTTATAGAGAATGACAAATTGAATCTCAAGTTAAAAACCCTAGAGGAGAATAAATTTGCTCAATATGCAGAATTTATGATAATTGAAGAGGATGAATGGATTTGGTACATTCTGAGTAGGATACATGGAGAATTCACGTGGCTCAACAAGCCAATGAAGATTACAAAGGAGGTCATACAATCCGTGACAATTTTATGGGTGTCTAGTGGAATGTATGCACTAAAGATTGTGAAGAATGACATGGCATATGATGCTACTGGTGCGATATATGAGAAACGAGGTACGACTATAAATGATATAATTGAGGACTTTCAGAGGCTACAACTAGAACAAAAATTGATTTCATAGCATCAAAAATTGAAGACAGAAGTGATTGAATTGCAATTCTATGATTTGTGCATTGATGGTTTTGAAATAAATAGAGATTACCATTAATAATTGCATTTTACCAAGAGTTTTATTGTTTTTAGAGAGAAACTTGCTAAGTAATC
The DNA here is from genome assembly GCA_018584345.1 of Thuja plicata. NCBI lineage: Eukaryota > Viridiplantae > Streptophyta > Pinopsida > Cupressales > Cupressaceae > Thuja > Thuja plicata. Next base: position 3,307,822 of record MU225854.1, on the reverse strand, counting down.
AGTGTGTGTGCAGAAAATAGAGCTTCTCAGATTTGCAGAGTGAAAAAGTAGGTTTTTTAGTCCAAAATCTAGGGAATTTGAGTGATAATTAGTGTCCCAGAACAAATTGAGTGAAATACAGTTGGAAGTAAGTGTTTCTAGGGATAGATTTGTTTCAATATTGGTGAAGATAAAGTGTGAATAGGACAGTGGGTAAGATGAGTCAAGCAGTAAGCATAGCTTCTACCAATAGGAAAAGTGGTGATGCAGAGGACGATATGAAAGGGAAGAGGAATTCCTCAGAAGAATTCATCACTCTGTTTCCAGGTTCCAGCCAAAATAGAAAGGTAAATGCCGACAATCTTGTAGATGATTTGTCATACATTAGGGATTCTAAAACCCCAGGTTCTTCTGGTTATTCTCTTTTCAATTAATTGTATAAAAATAGTGACGAAGCTGTTCCAATTCCAAACCCATGGACCTGTGGATTAGCAAAATTAGTAGTCCCAGATATATATGTAGATGCTGATTTCATTCTAGAGATGGCCAATAGGTATGTTGTCCTTACTAGGACAATAAAAAGGGATGATGGGAAAGCCCTAGTAACCCTAGATAGGAATTCATTCATGAAGGGATTCAATGTCTATTACCCAATGGTCATGGAGATAAATTTAAAAGCTTTAGAGGCAATATATACAAGAGAGTCTGACATTGCATCAAAGTTGATCCAAGAGTATCATGTGCCCAGAAAGATGAGAAATTACATAGCGCATATCCCAGGAAATACTCCCTATTATTATAAGGACCTCAACTTCTATATGAAGTACATTTCATATGCATTACAAAGAGTTTTGGGAGTGGATGGAGGGCCTGAGAGAATAAGTGCAAATATCTTTATGATTGTCTTGGATATGTAGATCCCTCGTATAACCACAAGCTATTATTATATTCAGTATATAATCGACAAAATGCATCAAGGGTTTGTTGATATAAGAAAAAAGGACAAAAACCCTAAGTTCATGCATTATTCCATACTGATGCATTTAATTTTGTATTACAATTTTCCTCTTATGGATTGTCAGAATTTGAGGCCATAGAGGTTTTATCAGAATCGAGCTAACCCAATACAGTTCTAGTTAAGAGTGTGGAGCTACACCTCCAGAGAGCAAGAATTATATGCTTTTTAGAATTGGATAGTATATCCAATCCTCAAGTGTTTAGGTGTAGACAAGACTAAGTTTCCAGTGAAGGTACTACAACTACCGAGGCCATGCCAATATGTTGATAAGTGGCCAGGACACCATAATTGGGGGGATTTTACTATGAAAAGAATTACACATTGATAAGGGTTTATAGTTGTACTCACCCACCCCATGTTCTACCATTCCATGTGCCACCCAAAATTGCAGCAATGGATTTTATCAGACAGTTGATCTTAACAGACATGGAGCACCTGGCTCCTTATAGGAAGGGTACATTTACCCCTAGACAGTTTAGAATCTACAACTTCACAATTGGTAAAAGGGCAGTGGATCCAGTGAATAATTGGATGATCCATTATAGAATGAATGTAGCCCTGTGTAGATACACTGACACATAAGGTTTCATATTGAGTGCTAAGAATCTCTTAACACACACCATTCCCTATAAAAATAACATGAGCAATGCATGAAGGAAGAGCTCATTAGAAAAATACTGGAAGATGAAAAATTTAATGAATTGATGGACTTGGAGAGACAAGTAAAGATGAAAGGAATCTCTTTTGGGGGTTTCTTCCCAGACTTACCATATTCAAAAAGACTTGATGCCATGATTGAGTCTTACGGTTTATTATGTAATCAACTTGAAGATGCACTGGAAGTGAAGGATAAAGGCCATAAAGGGCATTCTTCATCAAAGTATGACGAGGATAGTGATGAAGAATATTTAGTTCCTAGCTCCCCTCCAATGGATCAACCATTTGTTGAAGAACATGCAATAGAAAGAGAAAATATAATTGACCTGACAGAGGTACCTGAGACTGAAGTCACTGATGAGCCCCCATTAAAGAAAGAAAGAATAGAAATAGGGGAGCCATCACATGATAAGAAGAAAGAAAATAAAAAGGATAGAATTGGTGCTCTCATCACTTGTGATAGAACCTATGATCATCAACTGAGAAAGTAGATAAGACAAGGAAAAAATCTGCAGAAAGATGATGAAGAGGAAGTTGAATTGCCTCTTCTAACATGTACAAATGAGAGATTGTTGCATCAAGAGAATTCTTAAATGATGATAATTTTACTAAGACTAAAGAGTTTAAAGAGTTTCTTATTTGGAACAAGCAAAATTAGGTGGGTGCACAACTACAGTTGGCAGGAGGAGATCCAGTAACAAGTGAGGCCTTGCAAGCATTGCAAGATTATGATCCTAATCTAGAACAAATCACACCAGAAGAAGCTAGGTAGCTGGTAAAGTCCAGTGGAATTTTGTTAGTGGAAGGATGGGACTTAGCCTCAGCCTTCATAATTGGCTAGATAAGGAAGCAACCTGATGTCAAGCTATCATCAGAAATATAGGTTGGAGAAATGATAAGAGGATTTGGATATAATCCAAAATCCTAGGCCCTAGCAATGTGGAGCTTAGCTCCAAAGGATTAGAAGCCATCCTTGCTGAACATACAAGAGAAAATGGAAGGGGACAAGATCATTTGGTCTGTCCAGAACATAGGAGACTTGGAAATCTCTCAATTTCTCACTCACTTTACACAATTGAATGAGGCTAAGGCTGCCCAGATGTCCGAGAGATTTAAAAAAACTGGCTAGTGAAACCAGTGACATAGTTAAGGACAGGGAGTGCATGATAAAAATTAAGGCATAGGAAAAGATAATAGCAGAATTGACACAAAAATAGCTAGAGATGCCTGAAGTTGCCCCTGTAGAGCAAAAAGAAGGAACATATGCTAAAGTTCAAACAGAGGAAACAGAGCATGCTGCAACAGAAATAGGGTAGGTGAATAATGAGCATAAATTTTTTTTTTGGGTGCATTGATTGAAATTTTACAACATAGGATCAATGTGATAAAAGATAAAATAGATATAGTATATGGATCCTATGGTAAATTTCCAGGCCTACAAGTGAAAGTAAACAATTTTGTTTCAATTTTGAAACCTTACTATGCTACATGGTCAGGAAGAACAAGATTATTTGAGAGGTTAGCATCTTTACAACCACATAGATCAGATCCGCCAGAGATAGTAACCCAGGTTGGGGTAGAGATAGAACAGATAGGGGAAACTTTGTCCTTTTTCAAAGGCAAGGAAAATCAAATTGAGGCAAGATTAAATATGTTTGGGCCTGCTTACAACAGATTTGTGCCACCAATCAGATCAGAAGACAATAAAATTAAGTCACTACGGGTATGGAGCTCAAAATTTGACACTGTGCTACCTAATAAAGAGGTATATGTTTCTGACAAAGGAGAATTAGATATGGAAAGATATAATAAGATCCTTGATGAAGCCTTTATGGATGAAACAAATTTTAATAAATTCATTACAGATGTCAAAAGCATTATGGATGCAAGGTGGGAGAGGAAGAGGACCCAATTGGAGAACATTTAGAGCTTTGAATGGCCTAAGGAAGAAGATGTCACAACATGGGATGTTTTAACAAAGCCCAAGAAGAAAAATCCTGTCATTGTTGACCTAGATGGTATTGATGAAGAATAGGAGGACACATGGCCCCTGCTCTTTGAGCACAGGGAGGTTAGATATCTTGAAGACTAGTGTAAATTATCCTGTAATGAAGGTCACTAGGTATCGCTACAAATATCAGAAGCTATCCTGAACATATACAGACAAAGGCGCCAAAGATCACAAGAAGACAAAGACAAAATCAGATTTCATTCTTCATTGTTGTCCATCCACCGCTTGGCTCTTTCTTGTCTTTTGTGTTTTCAACATTTTAGGGTTAGGTCTTAAAACTATCCAAAGCTTGTTACATCCTTAATTCTTAAGGACTCCAAGATGGTTTTAGTCTATAAATAAGAGCTTATTGTAACATTTTAAAAGGATGATGGAATATAATTACAAGGAAGACTACTACAATTTTGTCTAAGCCTCTATACTTTTTGTCTATTGAATGTATTTTGAAGCAGTTAGACATTAATAAAATACATTGCAATCTCTGTTTTATATCTTGTGTTGTCTCTTTTTATCTTTGTTCAGGATTTTATGTGTTTATTTGTAAGGCATTTGAATACATCAACTACAAGGTACTTGTGCAATCATTTGTGAGGTCCTTTAAGGAAGGAATAATTCATTCAGGTGATCCCAGGAAGCTGAATACTGATATTTAAGATCTGATAGCAAGGGTATAGGAGTGAGTGGATAGTTTGTAAGACATTATATCTAGGTTGCATTTATTTTCATTAGTCACCTAATTGTGGATTTATAATCAAGATTGACTCTGTAGCCCGTAGGATCAGGGATTGGTTTATAGTTTTGCAAGTAATTGTTCATCATCCAAACATTTAAGAACAATCATTCAATTACATTACACTCATAAGAAAGCATACATACATAAGTAATTGTATTCACAGAGTATACAATTCAGCTTGGTAATTCTTTCAAGAGAGAATCAAATAGGTTGCCCCTCTTAAGTTCAGAGAACTATAAAAGGAAGAAGGATGAGAATCCTTATTGCATTACTATTTGCTGTTGTCAAGATAATAGTTTGGCTTATTAATCTCTGTATCAAATCAATCACAATCATTTTCATAGTTATTTACTTATTGGTAGGCATTCAACAAACTAGTAAGAAGACATAATCAACTATAATAGATACTGTAAGTCAGTAATCATTCAAAGGTAATACCTACCATAGTCAATGGATCTCAAAAAATAAGGAGGATGTTATCCAATCCTCATCAATTAGGCTTTTATTGCATATAGAGTATTGGAAATATACAAGAGAAAACATTCATACTAGTTTTAAAAGATACTTGCAAGAAAAATACCTAACAAATTGGTGACTCTACTGGGGAAGTAAAAGAATTATCTCAAACTCTGGTTGAAGAAGATTTAATTTTGAATACCACAGATTAAGTTTTCCCATCCGAGTCGCACTAACAAATTGGCGACTCTACTGGGGAGAAAATTACTAATCCATAATCTCTGGTTGAAAGTTGAGTTGTAAATTATAGTTGAGTTTTTTGCCAGTTTAGGTCATTCTAGTAGTTTTCATATTTCCCAAGCTTGTGTTGGGTGGTGAATCTAAAAGGAAATCTCTGTAATCAATGCAAAAGTGAAACATTTATACAAATATGAATACTAGGTAAAGAATGAGAGATAATCCATAAATTGAGTTGGATAGTGGGATCCCAACTACTTCAAGAACTAGTATGTCTTGGAGAGAGAAGAAGAACCAAGCAAACATTAATGAATCTTCTCCTAGAAATGAAGAGAATATCATTAGAAGGAAGGATACTAACCAGTTTAGTCATGAGGGGAACACCTTAGAGTATGAAAATGCCCCAGACCTTGGAATAGAAACCTATGCAGTTACTACTACTTCTAGTGAGAGAGAAGGAACTGATACAATTAGCTCAGACTCTGAAGTTCCTTCTGATGAGCTTGCTGAGGAAGACAGAATCCTCATAAGACAACTAGCCCTTATTCAGCAAAAGAAAAGGGAAAAGGATCTTAAAAAGAAAAAATACGAGTAGAAGGATATTGACAAGTTTAGAAGAAGATCTCTAAGACATCAAGCTGCAAAAAATGTTGAGAGGTCTCACAGAGACCAATAGGCTCCAAACACCCACAAAGGTTTAGGTCCTCAAACCTTTAGAGATAAAGGGAAAAATAGAATTACAAAGAATGACGTTGAGGAACCAAAAACACATAAAGTCCTGACTGAGAAAATGTCTAAGCTAGACATTGATCTTGAAAAGATGAAAAAAGAAAGAGAAACTATGGCCAAGATGCTAGAGAAAGTTGAAGCAGAAGTTGCTACTATAGAGATGAAGAAAAAAATTGACTTCTTGCAGTCTACTACAATCTCCTATGCTGATACAAAGAATCCTACACCATCAAGAAACAAGGCTTCTTCTTTCAGAGACCATAGAAAATTATTTGCTCCTAAAGATACTAACAAATTCCAAAGGAGACCGCTTCGTGCAGAAAGCTACAAACAATTTTCTTTTTTTGGAACTCCAGGTTACCCTAATGTAATACCAGAAGATATGGGAGAAAAACTTCCAAAATTTTTAGGAAATAATATTGTAACTTGTGAAGAGCATTTAAGAATTTTTTTTTATGTTATAAATGATCTAAATATCAATCATGAGGATGTCCTATTCAAACTTTTTGTACAATCCTTAGTAGAAGATTCTAGGGAATGGTTTAGGAGTCTATCTCATGGTTTTGTAGGAACAATGGATGAATTGATTGATCTATTCAAGGATCAATATGGTGATAAGACTAATAAAGGATTTTTGCTCAATGAATTCAACAATACAAAGAAGATCTCAAATGAAGAAGTAACTGAGTTCAACACAAGATTCCAACGAGCCGCATAAGCTGTTTCAAAAAATGAAGTTGGATCAAAAGGTATGTCTTGCGACATATCTCAATGCTTTTGATTCAAAAATGGGTTATGCACTTAGAGATAAGAATCCAAGAACTCTAATAGAAGCTTAGAAAATAGCTGTGAATATAGAGATGAATAGGAGGACATCAGGAAAATTGGGTAAGAGAGATGATCCACACTTTAGTAGGAGTAATTAAAAGGAACCTGAATACAAAGAATACAAGGCTCCAAAGAATAACATACCATCCTTTAATAACAACTATAACCCACAAAATAGGATGCAAAATTATCCCTATGGTACCCAATTCAAGGATGGAAAGCCTATTTCTCCACCAAGGAAAGAAAAACCTAAGAATAGGACTCCTGATCCCCTACATTAAAATACTATTCACATGTGTAATGATGACTTTTGGTGTGAGGCCTGTGAGACACCGCACAATCCTGATTTTTGGATTGTTTCTTTAGATATAAAATAAAATGAAGAGCAAGAAAAGGATGAAAATGAGCTATGTGATTATAGTATGAATAATGCTTATTCATGTCATGGCATTGATTTTGATGGTGAAATTGAAAATCATGACATATATGGCTCACAAGGTAGAATGAAAGTTCATCAACAACAAATCTTGTCTGATAGTGAAGAGGAAGATAGGGTTGATCAAATAAGGTGTTATGACCAAAATAGTCAGGAACCCTCAGTACTGAGAAAAGCCGCTGATGAAGAAAAAGATAGAATCACTACTGATCTAGTGAACAAAGAAAGAAATAACTATCACCTAAGAAATGGAGTTGTGGGTAATGTTGGTAGTCAGCCATTAGACATCTTCGTAAAAGAAAATAAAATAGATGCCAAATATGTACCAAAAAGAGATGGGCCTGGGGAAAATGCAAACAAACCTAAGGTCAAGATATTAAACAAAGCTAATGAACCAAAAGATGTACATGTAGAAAAGGCTAAAGTGCCAGAAGCAAGTTCTTCCTCCCCAAAAGTTGAAAATAAGAAATCTAAGAAGGAAGAGCCTATTGTAAACATTCAGATAGAGGAAAATAATATTATTGTAGAAAAATGTAAAACCTTTGATGTAAAGTATACTCTAGTGGATATGGGATAGTGTTTATCTTAGATGACTGTGAAGGTCCCATTCCTAGAAATGATGAGGATAAAAGAACACAAAGAAAAAGTTATTTCAGTGTTGAATAATGTATTACTAGTAAAACCTTATAAACCAGAACATACTGAAAAGAAACTCAACAATAAGGGAAAGGAGCCCGAGGGGATGATTTCTAAGATCCCTCAGATTTAACTAAACACAAATACTTCTATAGGGGTCATTGACCCCTTTTTCTTGACATTGGTAATAAATGGAAAGATTCTCAAAAATTGCATGATAGACTCAGGAGCATCTAATACAGTCATACTTGTAGAAATCATGAGATCCATGGGATTGCAAGTAGATACTCCTCAAGGGATGTGTCAAGCAATGGGTTCAAGAGAAATAACTGTTGTTGGAACACTTGAATCCTTATCTTACAAATTAGCCATTTGCACATATACAATATTGACTATGAGTGTATTGGTGGTTAATATCCCACCACATTATGGCATGTTGCTATCCAGAAAATGGAGTGCTTCAATGGGGAGAAGTATTCGGTGTGACTTGTCCTATGCCACTTTCAATATAGCCAGGAATAATGTAAAGGTGTCTAGAGAGGGTATAACACCTCATATGATAGAATTGTATGAGGATACAAATATAAATTACTGTGTTGATATTGACATGGAAAATTTCAGAATAAAAGGAGTGCTCACCAGTGTGAGAATGTTGATCCTTTGGTGAAAGAGTTGAATACACAGAGTGATGGTTTATGGAAAATTTATTTTGATGGAGCTTGTTCAAAAGAAGGACCAGGAGCTGGAGTTCTACTTATATATCCATCAGGTACCACATTCAAATATTCTTTTCTATTATCTTTTCAGTGTACAAATAATACAATAGAATATGAAGCTTTGTTTCTAGGACTAGACATTGCTGATAAATATGGTATAAAGTGTTTAAAAGTTTATGGTGACTCAGAGTTAGTACTAGTAGCCCAAGTAAGGTCCAAATATGCTGTGAAGAATGATAGACTAAAAATGTATAGACATGCTATTTGGGACCAAATAGAATTCTTTGATGCCTTCAATATAAATTGGATAGAAAGGTCTAGAAACATTATGGCAGATTTATTAGCTAATGTTGCTTTGAAAACTGATGATTTGACCTTAAATTGGGTATCAATTGTTGAGGTTAAAAGAAGACCAGTTGTCCCTGACAATATTTACAACTGGCAAGTATTTGAAGATGAACAAGATATCCTTAGATTTATTCAATGCCTTGATCATTATGAAGACCAACACATAGATTGTAATAATTTGCTTGAGGTCATTGATGGTAAGGATTGTATACTGGGGGATGAGGTTGTCCAATTAAGTTCTAACCAGATTCCTAAGGGATTGGTAGAACTAGAGGCACTGTTTGGTAGTTAGAATGAACATATAACAAAAATAAGCAATGCCAAGATTGAGGATTTAGAGGAGATAAATTTGGGATCAAAGACCACTCAGATAGTTTATATTGGAAAAGGATTGGATTCCCATGTCATAACTAATTTGATTAAATTATTGAGAAAAAATAAGCATGTGTTTGCATGGTCATATGAAGATTTAAAAGCTTATAGGGAAGACCTTTTCCAACATGAAATCCCACTCAAAATAGATGTGAAACCATTCAGAAAAAAATAGAGACCCATTAGTCCACTGTTGGCTCCCAAGATGCAACATGAGTTGATGAAATTAAAGGACCCATGAATTATCTAGCCTATCCAACATTCAACTTGGGTCTCAAATCTAGTACCAGTGAGAAAAAATAATGGTGGTATAAGATTGTGTGTTGATTTCAGAAATCTGAACATTGCATCCTTGAAAGATAATTATTCTCTACCAAATATGGAAGAAATGTTGCATAAGGTTACTGGTTGTGAGCTGTTATCAATGATGGATGGATTTTTAGGATACAATCGAGTACTTGTAAAAGAATCAGAACAATTTAAGATTGTATTTACTACTCCATGGGGAACTTATGTATATATTAGAATGCCATTTGGAATAATAAATGTATGAGCAAATTTTCAGAGAGCCATGGATGTAGAATTTAAAGATTTTATTGATTTATTCATGGTTATCTACCAAGATAATTTGACTACATTTTCTAAGAAAGCAGGGGATTATTGTGAACATATTGAAAAAAATTTCAACAAGGCTTTAAAATATGGTGTTTCACTGAACCTTAGAAAATGTCATTTTGCAGTCACATAGGGAAAGTTATTGGGACATATAGTGTCCAAATATGGAGTAAGGATAGACCCTGAGAGAATAGAAGCTATTCAAAATGTCACTACTCCAAAGAATATAAAATGTGTGCAATATTTCCTAGGAAAGATTAATTTTGTCAGAAGATTCATTGAAAATTTTGCTAAAACTGTCAAGCCAATTATCAAGTTATTAAAGAAAGATGCAAAGTTCCAGTGAAATGAAGAAGCTCAGTTAGCATTTGAAAAAATTAAGCAAGCAGTACAAGAGGCCCCTGTTTTAAAATCTCCTGATTACAGTAAGCCCTTTTCTTTTTTCTCATTTGCATCTTTTCATACTATTGCCACTGTTTTACTTCAGAAAGATGAGGAGGGATTTGAACATCCAATTGCATTCTTCAGCAAATCTCTCCAAGCCACAAAGATGAACTATGAAATGACGGAGAAGCATGCATATGCATTGGTAAAAGTTGTTAAATCATTCAGACCCTACTTAGTTTGTGCCAAAGTTATTGCATATGTACCTCATTCAGTAGTGAATGATATTCTTACCCAATCAGAAGTGACTGGTAAGAGATGTAAATGGATTAATAGAATTCAAGAATTCAACTTAGAAATCCATATTACTAAATTGGTTAGAGGACAAGGTCTAGCAAAACTTATGACAGAAGAAAATCTAGACTTGGTACAAGTGAATAATGTAGTAATACAAGATTCAACAGTCACAAGTATTGAAAGACAACCATTTTATACTGATATCATGTATTATCTTAAGAATGCCAAGTGTCTTGAAGCCATGATAGATAATCAAAAGAGGAGTCTCAAGTTACAAGATCAGAAGTACACCTTAGTTCAAGGAGATCTGTATTGGAAAGACATAAATGGTGTACTAATATTATGTTTAGATAAGAGCCAATCTGAGAAAGTACTAGTTGAAATGCATGCTGGAGTATGTGGTGGGCATTTTTCTGGTAAGACCACTGCCCATAAGATTTTGAGGGCTAGATATTATTGGCCTAGTTTATTTAAAGATACTCATACATCTTTTATAAAATGTGAGCCTTGTCAGAGGTTCTCAAATAAGTTAAAATTCTCAGGTGCCGTGTTGTTGAACCTTGTGAGTGCTGAAGCACCTTCTACAATGTGGGGTATTGATTTAGTGGAGAATTTTCAGAGAAATCCAGTGGAGGAAATAGTTGGATACTTGTTTCCATTGACTATTTTACAAAGTGGATTGAAGCTATTCCCACTAAAAAGCAACAAGTAAAGTGGTTACTGATTTTTACTAGAAAATATTTTAACCAAATTTGGTGTCCATGCCAAGCTAGTAATAGATAATGCTATGTGTTTTGAATATGGTGAGATCAAGGATTTCTGCAATGAATATGGGATCATAATGTCTTATTCATCCCCATATCATCCTCAGGAAAATGGCCAGGTAGAATCCAACAATAAAAGCATTTTAAATATTTTAAAGAAGACCTTGGAAAAGAATAAAAGAGCTTGGCACACAAAGTTGAAAATAGCTCTATGGGCTGATAGAATAATAGTCAAGAAAGCCACTGGTAAGTCACCATTTGAACTTGTATATGGTTTACTGTCTAGGATGCCTATGAACAATTTATTGCCTGTATACAAGTTTATTCAAGAGGAAGAGCTAGAAATGTCTACCCCAATGAAAGATAGAATAATGCAACTAGCAGAGCTTGATGAAATTAGAAGAGAAGGTCAAAAAGAAAATATAAAGCTACAACAAAAAATGAAGTATCCTTTTGATAGGAGAGCTGGTAGTAGAAAATTTATACCTGGCGATCTAGTATTTCAATGGAATGTAAGAGTAGAGGATAAAGGGAAACACAAGAAATTTGAATCCTTATGGCTTGGCCCCTTTATTGTTTCTCAGAGCTTTGGTAAAGATTCCAATATCTTGAAGAACATGAATGAGGAAGAATTTGAATTTCTAGTGCATGGGCAGTTCTTGAAGCCTTTCTTCAGTTGAGAGATAAAAGTTCCATGCACAATAAATTTTTTACATATATGTAAATAAGTGTGTTTCTTTCAGTTGTGTGTTTCTTTCTGCAATAGGTTAGTCAACATCTTTTGAATGATTTGCAACCAGAGATTCTATGGTTCTTGATATAAACTTGCATTTAAACATCCTCAGATAGAGCCACTATTGGTTGTATTTCCAATTTTGTAGTCTGCCAGTAAATTTTTGAAATCCTCAGTCATTTCCATGCTTAAGAGTTGAAAATTCTATCTACAGTTGTTTAAATACCTCTGCAAATGACAATTTTAGCCACGAACTCAGTGAAAAATGTCCAAAACCCTAAGTCCCAGGTCATCCTCTATTTGAAAATGGCTAAAACCCTAAATATCTCAATCATAATTCTATTTTGAAGTTACTTTATCGTAACTTAAAATCTTTAATATTTTATGTGCATTTTTAAAAGTTAGTCGCTAAGTCTCGTAAAGCTCAGAGAATATTCCATTTTGTCATGAGACTTAGTGAAAGTGCCTTGTCGCATTATCTCCCATGGAAAAGATTATACCTCAAATAGAAGGGAGACTTAGCGCAAACCATCCATCTTTAGTTTCAGATCCAACAGTGGTCAGAAAGTCTCCTAATAAACCCAGCAGTTAGAAAATTATTCAACAACACTGAGTTCCTTTGGTCGTGAAGTCTCCTAAGGTAAACCATAGTTAAATGCCAGTTTTAATATTAGTGTTGTCGCTGGGTCACAAAAGAAAGCAAGGGTTAAGTGAAAAGTCATGAGACTAGGCGACAACCTTCAAATTAAAAGAAGATCTAATGTTGGCGCTAAGTCACTGAGAAAGTTTGAAAAGTCAAAGAGGATTCAACGATTAAGAGACAAAAGGGATAACATTGAGACACGTGTTCAAATATGTAAAGGTCATGTGTAAGTCGCATAGTTTCTAAGAAAAAATTAAAATAAAGAATATATTTGGTGACTTAGAGATAATGGTTGCGTAATCTCATGAAAAATTAGGGTTTGCCTTGAAGATCCAGAGACTTAGTGCAGACCGTTAGATGTAGATGAAAGAAGATCTACGGTAGTCGGGTTATCTCCAAATGAAAGTGATAAGTGAATTTATTCAACGATTAAGAGATAAAGTATAGTCGCGTTATCTCCAAATAAATTATCATTTAAAAGGTTTGCTCAGCGATAAGGAGATTACACAGTCGCCAAGTCTATTAAAGGAAACCAAGGTTTAAAGATGAGTTATTAGTTCCTTCAATCGCAAAGTCTCAGAAAGAATGTGAGTTAAGTGATTTTGTTTGGCGATAATGAGATAACCGTTGATCAGGAAGTTGATCATATGGCAGCCACCAAGTCTCAGTAAAAAACCATAGTTAAGGGTAACTCTCAGCGATAAGGAGACAATGCAGTCATGAGGTTGCTAATAAGAGAACCAGGGTTTGAAGCAAAGACTTTTTCTTCGGCGCCAGGATGTACAGTTGCCTGCCAATGAAAGTTAAGAGATTTATGAAAAGTGTGGTAAGATGTAGATGAGCTATATTCAAGATAGCCAATCAGATCATATCTAGAGCCTATTTGAATATAATAAGGTTTTTTATGAAAAAGAACTCATTCAAATTTGATCTCTTGTCACTTTTAGAGGCTATGGCTAGAACATAAATTGATTTTACAACATGAAGAATTGAAGACAAAAGTGATTGAATTGCAATTATATGATTTGTGCATTGATGGTTCTAAAATAAATAGAGATTACCGTTAATAATTGCATTTTACCAAGAGTTTTATTGTTTTTAGAGTGAAACTTGCTAAGTCATCAGTGTGTGCAGAAAACAAAGCCTCTCGGATTTGCAGAGTGAAACAAGCAGGTTTTTCAGTCCTGAATCTAGGAAATTTGAGTGATAATCAGTGTTCGAAACAAATTGAGTGACTTATAGTTGGAATTAAGTGTTTCTAGGGATAGATTTGTTTCAATATTGGTGAAGATAAAGTGTGAACAAAATAGTGGATAAGATGAGTCAAGTAGTAAGCGTAGCTTCTACCAACAGGAAAAGTGATGATGCAGAGGATGATATGAAAGGGAATAGGAATTACTGAGAAGAATTCATCACTCTATTTCTTGGTTCCAGCCAAAATAGAAAGGTAAATGCCAACAATCTCGTAGATGATTTGTCATACATTAGGGATGCTAAAATCCCAGGTTCTTCTGGTTATTCTCTTTTCAATTACTTCTATAAAAATAGTGATGAAGCTGTTCCAATTTCAAACCCATGGACCTATGGATTAGCAAAATTAGTAGTCCAAGTTATATTTGTAGATGCTGAATTCATTCTAGAGATGGCCAATAGGTATGATGTCCTTACTAGGACCATAAAAAGGGATGATGGTAAAGCCCTAGTAACCCTAGCTAGGAATTCATTCATGAAGGCATTCAATGTCTATTACCTAATGACCATGGAGATAAATTTAAAAGCTTTAGAGGCCAGATATACAAGAGAGTCTGGCATTGCATCAAAGTTGATCCAAGAGTATCATATGCCTAGAAAGATGAGAAATTACATAGCGCCTATCCCAGGAAATGCTCCCTATTATTATAAGGACCTCAAATTCTATATGAAGTACATTTCATATGCATTATGTAGAGTTTTGGGAGTGGATGGAGGGCTTGAGAGAATAAGTGCAGATATCTTTATGATTGTCTTGGATATGCAGATCCCTCATGTCAACACAAGATATGATTATATTCAGTATATAATCGACAAAATGCATCAAGGGTTTGTTGATATCAGAAACAAGGAGAAAAACCCTAAGTTCATGCATTATTCCATATTGATGCATTTAATTTTGTATTACAATTTTCCTCTTATGGATTGTCAAAATTTGAGGCCACAAAGGTTTTATCAGAATCAAGCTAACCCAATACAGTTCTGGTTAAGAGTGTGGAACTACACCTCCAGAGAGAGAGAATTCTGTGCTTTTCAGAATTAGATAGTATATCCAAACCTCAAGTGTTTAGGTGTAGACAAGACTACATTTCCAGTGAAGGTACTACAACTACTGAGGCCATGCCAGTATGTTGATAAGTGGCTAGGAGACCATAATTGGGGGGATTTTTACTATGAAAATAATTACACATTGATAAGGGTTTATGGTTGTACTTACCCACCCCATGTTCTACCATTCCATGTGCCACCCAGAATTGTAGCAATGGATTTTATCAGAAAGTTGATCTTGACAGACAGGGAACACTCGGCTCCTCATAGGAATAGTACATTTACCCCTAGACAGTTCAAAATCTACAACTCCACAATTGGTAAAAGGGCAATGGATCGAGTGAATAATTGGATGAGCCATTATAGAGTTAATGTATCCCTGTGTAGATACACTGACACATAAGGTTTCATATTGAGTGCTAAGAAGCTCTTAACACCCACCATTCCCTATACAAAATAACATGAGCAATGTATGGAGGAAGACCTCATTATAAACATATTGGAAGATGAAGAGGTCAATCAAAGGGCTGAAAAATTTAATGAATTGATGGACTTGGAGAGACAAGTAAAGAGGAAAGGAATCTCTTTTGGGGGTTTCTTCCCAGACTTACCATATCTGAAAAGACTTGATGCCATGATTGAGTCTTATAGTTTATTATGTAATCAACTTGAAGATGCACTGGAAGTGAAGGATAAAGGCTATGAAGGGAATTATTTATCAGAGTATGATGAGGATAGTGATGTATAATATTTTGTTCCTAACTCCCCTCCAATGGATCAACCATTTGTTGAAGAACAGGCGGCAGAAAGAGAAAATATAATTGACCTTACAGAGGTACTTGAGACTCAAGTCATTGATGAGACTGTTAGAGTAATAGTCTATCGGGTTATTAATTAAATCATTATGATCTAATTACTAACTCACCTATTCACTCTAGTTTCTTAAGCTAACCTTAGGTTTTCCCTTTTAGGGTTTCGTGATTCCTTTTATAAGGATTCACTTCTTTGCATTTCATAGAGAGATTGTATTGTATTCATTAGTTCATAATATAGAAGCTTTTTTATGTCAACATGGATATCTCATCTCTGGCTTTTTGGCCGCCATAGCTTCTTCTCTCTTCTTCTGTCTTTGCTTCTACTCTGTGACAGTCTTGCATGTAGGTGTTCTTGGGTGGATTTGTTTTCCTCAAATGTAACAGAGACCCCATTAAAGAAATAAATATTAGAAACAGGGGAGCCATCACATGATAAGAAGAAACAAAAGAAAAATGATAGAATTGGTGCTCTCATCACTAGTGATAGAGCCTATGATCATCAACTGAGAGAGAAGATAAGACATAGAAAAAAACTGCAGAAAGATGATGAAGAGGAAATTGAATTGCCTCTTCTAACATGTACAGATGAGAGATTATTGCATCAAGAGAAATTCCTAAATGATGATAATTTTATTAAGACTAAAGATTTTAAAGAGTTTCTTATTTGGAACAATCAAAATTAGGTGGGTGCACAACTACAGTTGGTAGGAGGAGATCTACTAACAAGTGAGGCCTTGCAAGCATTGCAAGATTATGATCCTGATTCAGTACAGAGCACACTAGAAGAAGCTAGGCAACTGGTAAAGTCCAGCAGAATGTTGTTAGTGGAAGGATGAGACTTAGCCTCAGCCTTCATAATTGACTAGATAAGGAAGCAACCTGATGTCAAGCTATCATTAGAAATACAGGTTGGAGAAATGATAAGAGGATTTGGATATAATCCAAAATCCCAGGCCCTAGCAATGTGGAGCTTAGCTCCAAAGGATCAGAAGCCATCCTTGTTGAACATACAAGAGAAAATGGAAGGGGAAAAGATCATTTGGTCTGTCCAAAACATAGGAGACTTGGAAATCTCTCAAGTTCTCACTCACTTTGCACAATTGAATAATGCTAAGGCTGCCGAGATGTCCCAGAGATTTGAAAAATTGGTTAGTGAAACTAGTGACATAGTTAAGGACAGGGAGTTATGCATGATAAAAATTAAGGCATAGGAAAAGTTAATAGCAGAATTGACACAAAAACTGCTAGAGATGCCTGAAGTTGCCCCTACAGAGTAAAAAGAAGGAAAAAATGCTGAAGTTTAAACAAAGGAAATAGAGCATGCTATAGCATAAAAAGGGTAGGTGAACAATGAGCATAACAATGTTGTTTTGGGTGCATTGATTAAAATTTTGCAGCATAGGATCAATGTGATAAAATATAAAATAGATATAGTATTTGGATCCTATGGTAAATTTCCAAGCCTACAAGTGGAAGTAAAAAATTTTGTTTCAATTTTGAACCCTTACTATGCTACATGGTCAGGAAGAACAAGATTATTTGAGAGGTTAGCATCTTTGCAACCACATAGATCAGATCTGCCAAAGATAGTAACCCAGGTTGGGGTAGAGATAGAATAGATAGGGGAAACCTTGTCCTTTTTCAAAGGCAAGGAAAATTAGATTGAGGCTAGATTAAATATGTTTGGGCCTGATTACAAGAGATTTGTGCCACCAATCAGATCAAAAGACAATCAAATCAAGCCACTAGGGGTATGGAGCTCAGAATTTGACATTGTGCTACCTAATAAAGAGGTATATGTTTGTGACAAAGGAGAATTAGATATGTAAAGATATAATAAGATCGTTGATGAAGCCTTTAAGGCTGAAATAAATTTTAGTAAATTCATTACAGATGTCAAAAGCATTACAGATGCAAGGTGGGAGAGGCAGAAGACCCAATTAGAGAACATTCAGAGCTTTGAATGGCCTAAGGAAGAAAATGTCACAACATGGTATGTTTTAACAAAGCCCAAGAAGAAAAAGCGTGTCATTGTTGACCTGGATGTTATTGATGAAGAATAGGAGGACACATGACACCTTCTCTTTGAGCACTGGGAGGTTAGCTATTTTGAAGACTAGTGTAAATTAGCCTTTAATAGCGGTCACTAGGTCTCACTAAAAATATCATAAGCTATCCTGATCACATACAGACAAAGGTGCCAAAGATCACAAGAAGACAAAGACAAAATCAGATTTCATTCTTCATTTTTGTCCATCTACCGCTTGGTTCTTTCTTGTCTTTTGTCTTTTCTATATTTTAGGGTTAGGTCTTAAAACCATCTGAAGCTTGTTGAATCTTTAATTCTTAAGGATTCCAAGATGGTTTTAGCCTATAAATAAGAGCTTATTGTAACATTTTGAAAGGATGATGGAATATAATTACAAGGTAGACTACTACAATTTTGTCTGAGCCTCTGTACTTTTGTCTATTGAATGTATTTTGAAGCAGTTAGACATTAATAAAATACATTGCAATCTCTGTTTTATATCTTGTTTTGTCTCTTTTATCTTTGTTTGGGCTTTTATGTGTTTATTTGTAAGGCATTTAAATACATCAACTGCAAGGTACTTGTGCAATCATTTGTGAGGTCCTTCAAGGAAGGAATAATTCTTTCAGGTGATCCCAGGAAGCTGAATACTGATATTTAAGATATGATAGCATGGGTATAGGAGTGAGTGGATAGCTTGTAAGGCATTCTATCTAGGTTGCATCTATTTTCATTAGTCACCTAATTGTAGATTTACATTCAATATTGACTCTGTAGCCCATAGGATCAGGCACTGGTTTATAGTTTTGCAAGTAATTGTTCATAATCCAAAAATTTAAGAACAATCATTCAATTACATTACACTCATAAGAAAGAATACATTCATAAGTAATTGTATTCACAGAGTATACAATTCAGTTTTCTAATTCCTTCAAGAGAGAATCAAATAGGTTGCCCCTCCTAAGTTCAGAGAACTATAAAAGGAAGAAGGATGAGAATCCTTATTGCATTACTATTTGCTGTTGTCAAGATAATAGTTTGGCTTATTAAGCTCTGTATCAGATTATTCACAATCATTTGCATAGTTATTTACTTATTGGTACAGTAAAAGGCATTCAACAAACTAGTAAGAAGACATAATCCACTATAATAGATACTGTAAGTTAGTAATCATTCAAAGGTAATACATGCATGAGTCAGTGGAGCTAAAAAAGATGGAGGATCTTATCCAATCCTCATCAATTAGGCTTTCATTGCATATAGAATATTGGAAATATACAAGGGCAAGAATTCATACTAGTTTTAAAAGATACTTTCAAGAAAAATCCCTAATAGGATACAAAGTTTACCATTCTAGAAGGGATAATTCAGTGTCAGGTACTTCCATATACATTTCTTATCACATGTTAAAGGAGATCAAGGAGTATGACCTATGCGAGGTGTTGAGAGGACAACTGATAGAGAACCTAACAAATATTAAGAAGGATAAAAAGAACTCCAAATTTGGCACTTTGATTTTTTGCATATATTTCTACTTCATGAATGAATTCCTAGGTGTTGGTCCCCTAAATTGGTTCTGTGACAAACCAATTGCAATAAAAATTAGAGAGATGATGTATGAGATGAATAGATATATGAGAATAACTAATATTTGGGGCTATTTCAAAGCATGATGCATGCTAGAAACAAAATCCCCTAGTCTATAGTAGAGAAATACACGAATACCATCTACTTTATGGTTGACACATATCAATGTTTGATCGAGGAAGTGCAAACTAGAACCTCATGGGTGATTCCAATGGGCTATGAGGTGGACGAGAAAATATTAGATCTATATGCTAAAGATCTGTTGAGAAAACCAATTGATCCAATTGAAGAAAGATTTGGAACTTTTGAAGAGAAGGATCTAAAGGTGTACAAAGAATTCAAGGCACCAGAGATAGATAGGAAAGTGAAGAATAAAGTAGCAAATGTAAATGAGTTTATAAATTTTCATCTTAAAATAATTCAACAAGCTGTAGCTGATGAGGAGCCTATAGAAGTTGGTGAATCTAGTTCTGTACCCACAAATTCTATGGATAGGTAGACAAGAAGTACAACATCAAATAAGCCACAAGTGTCTTAACCTACAAAAGAAATCAAGAGGAAGAAGAAAGAGGATAAGAAGAAGATAGAAGAAAAGAAGAAGCAAGAAGAGGTAATCATAGAAGATGATGAGACTGAATCTGATGATGCAGTAAATAAGTTGAAGAAGCAAAAGAAGACTAAAGCCTCACCAGTTGCCAAGCCCAAACCGTTGAGTGAGAAGGAAAAAGTAAGTAAACAAACCAAAATTTAGTTTGATAAACATGGTATGTCAATTAATGATGTAGTAAAGAGCATAACATTTCATGAGGATTTGAAGCCATTGTCAAAATTCTTTGACAAACTTAATGAAGAAGGGAAGAAAGTGCTTGAAGAGGTTGTTGTAAGATATTTATATAAATTTAAAAAGATACTTATTGAAATAGAATATGAAATACCCAAGAGTCACTACAAAATTTTAGATGCCAAGAAATCATATGCTTTAGCTGAGGATAAGAGACTAATAGAAAACATGTTAGTGGATATCTGTCCGGTCATAGAAAATGAAGAAGTGAAAATGATACTTGAGGAAACTGAGAAAGAATTTAGGAGCAAACATAAAATGAAAAAAGTTGTGGTGGGAAATTTAAAGGAAATGTATGATGAGACATAAAAGATAATGTGAGCATATCTTAAAAGAAACAAATATGAAATCAATCCAAAAGATCAAGGTGCAAGCATTTCCACACCTAAACTTGGCTTACCAACAATAGATGTTCCTAAAGTTAAGGAGGTGGAACATCAAGAAGAAATGAATGATATAGATGTTCCTGAAATTGGAGTGATGTAAGTTCTTGAGGTCCAAAGAGAACAACAAGTGGATGCAAAAGAAAAGGAAGAAGAAAAAGAGAAGATAGAGCAAGTGCATATAACCGTGAAAAAAGGTGGAGAAAGGAAAAGAAAAATGGGTAGAAGATGTTCAACCACTTGATCAGAGGGAACCATTGGAAGAATTATCTAAGGGGGTAGATGAGAGTAAGGTGGTAGTGGAAAAGGATAAGAAAGAAAAGGGAAAGGCAAGAGATACTGTCAAGAAAGTGAAAGAATTCATGGAAAAGGACAAGAAAGAAAAGAGAAAGGAAAGAGACACTGTCAAGGGCGTAAAAGAATTCAAGGAGAAGGATAGTTTGGAATATGTTCCACAACTATCACATGGGATAGTTGATTTGTCAGTCCTTTCACCCCTTCAAAAACTCAAACTTGCACAATTTGCAGAGGCCCAAGCTAGAGAGGAAATGCTAAGGACTCACATTGAAGACAACACATTATTGAAGCAGACGTTCAGTATATTGGAGAAGTTGATGCAAAATTTTGTCAAGGATGCAATAGAAAACCCTTATGATAATATAAAGAGCCTTATCAATGTAGTAAGTACTCAATTTGAGTCATTTGAGAAGTCAATTGATATTAAAGTTAGAAGAGAATTTGATGAGAAACGGTTCAATGAGATAAAAATAATGATAGAATATGACAGAGTCATCTTAGAAACCAACATTAAGGGAATTTAAGATGCTATAAATGAAGGTGGGAATATATATGCCATGTCTATCAACTTCAAAGTTTGTTGGAAATATAGAGTATAAAATAAAGGATTGTGAGTAGAAAGTAGAGAAAATAGCTCAATCATTTGATCTGTTGAGTGCTTCAACATCTGAACCAGAAGGTAAAGTGATAAATTTACTTGATAGGATTAAGGGTCTTAAGAAGGAGAATGAAAATATTATTGGTAGAGTGGGAGAGCTTATAATTTTGATTGGCCCCAAACTTCAGACATTATTTAGTGAAGTGAAGGAGGCACAAGATGCCTTAGCAACATCAGCCCTAGTAAACTTACAAGTGACAGAACCAAAGATGTTCTTATTCAACAACCACATCTTAGTTTTAAATAGTCTCAAACAAGGTTGGGACAAATATCTACAACCACTAAAGACAATTTGTGCAAATATATTCAAACTGATGTAAGTTACCAAGTTTTGCATGTATATAAGTTTTGTATGCAGGCTCTAAGTGAGAGTATAGGACATTTTTGTTATTCCTTTGCCATAAATGTCAAAGGGGGAGTGTATGAGAGTGAAAAATGTGAATATTATACTCAAGGGGAGTTATGGTGGAATTATGTTTGAAATTTTTTGGAGCAGTTAAGTTTTGTGCAGTAGACAATTTTGGAAACTTAGTCATTTTCCACTAAGTGTTTCCATCAATGCCAAAGGGGGAGATTGTTGGAAAGAGACACTACATATAAGATAGGATTTTGTCATTGATGACAAATAAACACCAATTCCATGTGCGTGTTACAATTGGAGATCAAACTTGAAGTCAAAGTAGAATTTGGCTAAGTATGGATATGAAGATAGAGTGTTATGCCCGTGTATAATAAAAGGTCCACTATTCCTTTCAAGGTTAAAATATTTTGGTGGGCATCCAAGGGAAGCATTTTGGATGTATATAGATACTAATTCTATAATTTGAAGGTATGATTATACATGGTCTGAGAGTAAGAAAGATCTGAACAACAATATTCTATTTACCAGTAAGAACAATCAATTATGATGAAATAAATCTTTGAGCAGACGAGGTAAATTTTTTTTGGCACTGACTCTTATGTTTTAGTGATAAAAATGACATGTATGGAGGATTGTTCTGGTGGGAAATGAATTTGAATTGAGGATTTGATTGACTTGATCAAAATGTGTTACATTTCTCTAGAACATTTTTGGAGCCGACATTGGAAGATCAAATTTATGGATGCGTACCTATAAAATTGAGAGTTTAGGGTATGTAGATAAGGTTGGATAGTAGTTGATGCATGATATTAGTGCACAAAGTGTAGAGTGAAGTATTTCATGAGGGTTTTGCAGATTTGATAATCTAATTGGCGAAGAGAAGGAAAATAGGGTAGTCATAGGTAAACGTGTATAAGATCAGAGTATGTGCTTATATGGAACCGTAATCATACATAGTGTTATTTCAGCATTTCAAAATCTCGTGATAATTGTTTTGATATTGTAAGTCAGTGAGCCTTCTTTTAAAGGGTTGTAGCCCTAGTTTTAATTGAGTAGCGAGCTCTAGGCAATGTGCCTGGATGCAAGTGCATTCTTAACTATTGTAAGCCAATATTCTGTAGAGTATTATCTTGTGGGTGTCCTCCCCACTGTGGTTTTTCCCTTAATAGGGTTTCCATGATAAAAATCCATGTGTTATGTTGTGATGTCTATTTTATTTATGTTCTTGCATGTTACTTTTCTTTATATGCATTAAGTGGTTTGACAATCTTAATAGCAAGGTTAAATTTTTTTGAAACAATGATTCGCCCACCCCTCTTAGTGTTTCCCTCCATCCAACACTTTGTAACTTTTCTCTCTCTGACCTCTATATATTTTAGGTGCCTCTCTTTTTTATACTAATGTAAGAACTTCTATACTTGCTCTTCCTCTTTCTTTCTCTCATTGTACTATCTCAAGGATTTTTCCACCTACATAATATTGAGGGGTTTTCTTTATTTTCCCCCCTTAAAAATCTTGTATCTCCTTGAATTTTGGTGTGCATGCTCTTCTTTTTATTTTCTAAACGGTAAAATTTTACTTTCAAACAATTGCTCTTAATTAGTTATTTATGTTTCTCCATGCCATTTTTCCTTTCAATAATGGTAAATGGACAATACAAGGTGAATTTTAAAATTGACAAATATGAAGATGAGGTCACCTATGACATAATGTTGATGGGCTATTGTCACTTTGTCTTGGGCTGGCCTTGGCAATATGAGGGAAGAGTGTGAGATAATGGACATGTCAATATTAGATACTTATGTCTTAAAGAAAAGAGTAAGAGATATAAATTGATATCACTTAGGGATTAGGGTGAATATGTAGAGAACAACCAAAGTGCATTGTTGATCTCAAGAATTTTTTTGAAGGAATAATATATTTGGCATTTGTGGCAAAGCACATACAAGGTTGTTGCATTGAAATTAAAGGGAGTGCAAATGACACAAAAAAAAAGAGCCATAAGAGATATGAGATATGTTAGAAGAACATAGGGACATCATGTTTGAGAAAATGCTAGACGACTTATGACCCACAATGTAGTACTTGTCAGATCATTGAATTAATATTGGGATCAAGTCTATTGCACAAGGAATCTTATAAGATGATGTCATAGCAGAACAAATACTCTGTCAACATTCAAGCTATCTTGCGATCACACACACTTTGCAATTATCAAATTCTCGACGCTTCTCAAGTCATAGACGCTGCCCAGCCAATACTGAGCATCAAGAACAACGTTTTGGAAGAAGTAGAGAGAAACAATAGAAGCTTCAAGCATCGAAGGGTTTGCATTCGTTTGTCTTCCTTTTTGTTGTTCGTACATTTTATTGCTCATGTTTCTGTTATTCATTTAGTAGTCATTGCGTACTTGATTTGCATTCACTTGTGAACCTTGGCTACTAACCCCTGCCCTTGGAAAGCTGTGGGAAACTATATGTAAAAGATCTATTGGAAAAGGTATTGTAATGTCCTATATTATAAGCACATACAATTTGGGTCCTTACCTAAACCCTAGTGTCCAAGGCTTCCATGCATCATTGAACCTTTATGCTATGCAATTAATTAATTAATATTTAAATTTGAGTCCTCTCTAAATTTAATTTCTATGAAGGCTCTTAATTATTGGTGTGACATTTTAATTATTTCCCCTTATTTATTTCCTCTTACACACACAAGCCCTATTTTATTATTGGTGGCCTTTTATATTTGCCACAATTATAAACCTTGACTTCGTGTATATTTTTGGAATTTACTATCTCGATGGACTCTCGCTTCTCAAGCCTAAAATTTCCATGATAGGGAAAGTCAAGTGGAATAGGACGAGTCAAAATTTCCCCATCCCTAGAAAATTTCCCCATACTCTGTAGCTTGTGCCCAAATTTGAATTGGAGTTTGGTCTTGGGTTTTTAGCAGGATCTTTAATCCAAGTTGGTTTTCTTGAAGTTTTGGGCTCCAAATTAGCTAGGTGAAATATAAAATTAAATTTGCCTTCCTTATTTTGGAAAAAATATTTCAATCCAATCCAATCCAATCCAATCCAATCCAATCCAGTCTTATGCTATTCATTTCAAGCAATCAAGCACTCAAGTTTTCAATCCAAGGAGAAATAAAGGAGCTAATTCACATTGATATTCATCTATTCAAGTATCAAGCATGGAAAATAAGGAGTAATGTCTAGATCAAGGCTTATGTTAAGGCATACATGTTATTCCTACCATAGATCTAAGGTCAAGACAACATCAAAGATAATTTTCAAGCATCTTCATAAATGATTCAACAAAACAAAGGTTTAGGAATGTATTTTATTTCATTAATCCTCTGCTATTAAGAGCATGATCCCATTTTCAAGCATTTTCATTCAATTTTAAGGTTAATTCATAAACATGAGTTTGACCAAGGAAAATCCCTTTTCTCCAAATTTGTACCCTTTTTTGTATGTAAGTGATAGGTGACATAGGTGACTAAACAACTAAAAGATAACTGATAAAGAGCTACAATTGAATAAAGTTTTATCATAAGTTGGCTACTATAAAGCAAGTCAGAATCGCCTCTTACTTCCTACTTTCCTCATACTTAATACTTGTCTCATACTTCTTACTCACCTTTTACCTTTAGAGGTGCCCCATACATGATATTTTGGACTAAAATTTAGATCACAGGCCAGTCACTGTACTGGCCTTTCAATTTTTTTTGAAATTGGATGTATAGTTCAGAAATGTCTGCATGCTTAGTTACTCCATTTTCCCTTCCATTCTTTCATATTTCATTCCTAATTTTCATAGTCACCCTTTCAACTCAATAGCACAATACCATGTATCCTCTTAGTGTTTGAGCCTCCTCGAGACTAGTGGATCAACCTTTATTCCAATGTGTGGGAGCAATTTAGATGCGAGCTTCCTAATTTGACTATCCATCTTAGTGCTTTCCCCTTACACCTATTTTCTTTCATCACATTTTGGTGACATGACATCCTTACATTTTCATTCCGATTTGGTGTCTAGATCTAATTTCTATGCTACATTTTATGCATTTAGAAACCTTATCTTTATTGCTTGGATGCTTACATTACATGCATTAGGTTATATGTGCAAATATGTATTAACTTATATATAGTGGATCTTGTTTTTTTATAAACTTGAGGTATGTTCATTCCTTCATTCAATGTTTCAATGCCCACTTTATTAGAAATTTTCATTGTTTAGACATTTCCCTTTTTGTCTTTCTTTGTGTATGAGTTTTATAACCTTAAGCCCTGAGAAGAAGTTGTAGACTTATGGGCTCCTTTAAATATGTATATCTTGAGTTATCTAATGTATTTCCATAGGAATGTATATGATACTATGCGTACTAATGACATACCTACCATTGTTGAGAATATATCTTCCCATCTTTCTCATGATGAGGATGAATCGTTAACAAGAGTGTCTCCTTCCCAAGTGAAATTTTTTTCTTATGACTTTGAAAATCTTGAAAATTGGTTAAATCAAGAACATCCTAATAGTAAGCCAATCCCCTTAGTTAAAGTATTGATGAAGTTGATTCGTAATGATGAACATGGAGTTGAATTATTGTGTGGCATATCCTATCTTATTTGTGAAAACCTCTAAATCTATGAAAAGTCCTGTTAAAGCCCTTATTATTTCCAATCCTAATACAAATTTGAGAATTCTATTCTTATTCCAACATTCTTACTTAATGTTCCTACCTATAATTCATCTATCATGGCTACATATATTCAAAATGTCAGTCTTACACATGTTATTCTTGGAGGAGTCCCTAATTCTTACATCCCTCCTCTTGTAAGTATTTCATGTATTTCCAAACCATCATCTATACCTACATACCCTAATGTCTCATTAACCTACTCAAATTCTCCATCCATTTACCTTAACATTCCACATCCTTCATTATCAAACATGTCCAATACTAACATATCCACCGAAGAAACCATTAATAACCTTGTCCAAAGTGTTTCATCTTTGCAAAAAATTGCTTCCACCACCCAATCCAAATATAAAATCCCTAGTTATAATATTGCTATCTCATTATCCCATGACTTCATTTGTGCCATTGTCCCTCAATACACAAAAAAAATCTACCTTGGAGACATAAAATGGAAAGGTAATTCCTTGAGTCATGTGAAGACATTTCAAATGTTGTTTAGTGACTTATCTAATGATCTTGGACTTATGCCTAAATTGTTTATTAGGACATTATGAGATAATAATTTACAATAGTTTTGTTCTTTGCCTCCTTATTCTATTGATTAATTTCAAAAACTTGCTAATTCTTTCATTCAACAATTTCAAAATAATATTGGTCCTCAAATTTATCTAACTAATTTGATTCATTGTAACCAAGGTGTTAAAGAAAAAATGACTGATTTTATAAGTATATTCAAACATTTACATGCTCAAATTTCTTATACTATGGATGTGCAACATATTTTAATTTCTAATTTGCAAAAATAAATTAGAGACAAGTTTTTTTTTTTTTGAATTTACATTTTTTACCTAACTCTATGTAGTGCTTCATAATTATCAGTTCTAGGTGAGCCAGTTTGAGTTATCAACTCAAATGGATCCAGTTGATAATAGTGACGCCTCTCAAAAATCTTCCTAAAAGTTCCAAAAACTCAACAAAGGTTTCATCAAGATCAAAAATTCTACCAACAATGTTGATGTGCAAGTGGCCACTGCATCAAGTAAAACTCCTTTGTCATCTATTTTCAAACCATCTGGCAATTTCACAACTTCTTTCTTAGTCTTTGAATAATGCCATGTTAAAGTGTATTAATGTTGATGTTTTGAAACTTATGTCAAACATATTGACCCTTCCAAACCATATCCAACTTCCTATGATCCCAAATCCCTTTGCCAATACCATCATCAACCTCGCCATGATACTAAGAAATGTTAACATTTGAAACATGTTATTCAAGATCTCATAGATTCAAATATCATAACCTTTGAGGGTGTGAATGATAATGGAAACAAAGATGTTTCACCCCCTAAAAAAAACTTTCAAATCTATACCAATCCTTTTCCTTCCAACTCTACCGATACTATTGAGAAAAGCAATTCATTTCCTTCTTCCACCCACATTGTTCCACCAAGTCAACCTAGTTTCATACAAGTTGATGCTATGTGTAGTGTGGTCCATTAAGTTTCTAATCTCATTTATCAATCCAAACCTCAACCTAAACCTAATCCTAAACTTGAGCCTTGAATTACATTTATTCCTAAGGAGACTAGAAAATCACTCGATGGTCCTCTTTACATTTATGCAAAAATTAGTGATAAGTTATCTTGAGGAGTGCTCATTGATCCTACTTGCATTGTGAATGTTGTCATTGAGGAATATATTTTTACAAGACAATTCCATCAAGAATCCTATGATAAATTTCATGTGATGATCATAGGGGTTTCACTTAGTGAGCCTGAATCATAACACATGCGTGCATGGCATATTAAAGAATACTCCTATTTTCAAAAAATCTTTCCCCAAACTCCTTGTTTGTCACCCCCTCCAATACTCACCTAGTACCCCCCACACCCCTTTTACTATATAAAAATCCACCCCCACCCCCTAAATAAGCAATATATTGCCCTATTTTTTGGCCATTTAAAACCACCCAATAAGAACACATGTGTTATTGTATTGCCCCATCAGTGAGGACTGCTTGATGATAATTAATATTTTCAATGGTTTTACTTATTCTACCCATGGTTTTATCACCCTTCCTATTGAATTTGGTAAGAAATGTTTATATGTCACCTTTGTTTTCATCCCAACTTCTGACCAATTCCAAGTGAGAGTTGAATTTCCTTGGCTCACTTCTATGAAATATATTTTCTCTCCTATTGACAAGTACCTTAAGTTTCCCCATGATGGAGAAATTATCATGATCAATCATAGTCTCTACCAACCTTTAGCAATTCGTGTGAACTTTTTCATTGAATTATTTTCGCCTAACATGCCTCAACCTTTGCGACCTCAACAAGGTCATTTCTTTCTATCTTTCCAAAAATAAGAACATGAATTAATTTCAACATTGAGAAACCCTAAGGATGCCTCATTTTCTTGTCTAAGACCTGGACTCCTTCTCACCATTGATTCCTCCTATTTATTCTTATATTTTACCTCTTATATTCTACAAATGTTCAATATCCCCCATCTCTCTACCTAGTAAGGTTCCTTCCGTTCCTCCTACTAAGGAAGAAAATGAGCCCTTGATGATTGATGCTAAAACTTCTTATCTATCAAACAAAACTAAATGAAACTGATGTGATTGTGACCATCATAATATATGTCATGGTAGGGCTTGTAAGTTTTCTTCCCAAACCATTTCCTCCTCTAAGAAATTTGATGATGATTTCATTCCCTTTGATCAACCTATGCATAGCCTAAGGGGGAAATTGATTATAAGAAAATTAAATTGTCTAGACACGATGATTCAATTTTTCGCATTAAGGATCCTATTGTTTTTAATTTAGATGATGAAGATACTCTTGATGATGAAATTAATGTTAATGATGCAAATGATGTTGATCTTAATGATTCTGATGCTAAGTATGAGTTTATTGAAATTAATCATAAATTATTTGTAATATTTTATTAAGTATTATCTCTTCCTCCCTGTGCCAAGAAAAGTGACTCATCATTACATCATAGTCTTTGTTTGGAACTTTCAGTATCTCCATCTACATGTTAGAAATAATAGTTGACCAACACAATTAAGAGGGGGGGTGAATGAGTTGTGTGCCAAATCTTTGAACTTTAAACTTATAAACCAATTACTCAAAAAATTTGAACACATCAAAAGAAACATCATAAAATAAGAAATTGTTGTTGAGGAAAATCCCTTAAGGGAAAAACCCTGGTGGGAATTAACACCCACAAATAATGCACTAAAAATATTGTATCTATGTTAGGAGATCTATCCCTATTAGGATATGATAATTACATAGAGTACGTAGTCCCTATTAAAGGAAAGACCCTGTTAGGAGTTAAGAGAAATAAGAGGCTCATTTCCCATGCTCACTGCCCAAATGAGAAGGTTAAGTCCACCTTCTGGACTCACTATCCAAAGTACAAATATAGAAGTATACAATAACTAGTGAACTGACTAATAGAAACTTTCTTTGCCTAAATAGTTCCAATGAAGTTCATCACAATCACTATATTTTCTCTACATCTAGAAAAATTCACAATTAAAAGCTCACAACTTCCTCATCATACTTCCACATCACCTCATCAAGAAATAACTCTCGTTTATACAAGTTACAATAAGCAATTAGGTCATCCAATTAGGACTTCCCCAATGCACAAATAATTAAATAGACCCTTGGTAAGATACACATGGTACCTTAAACAAGTAAAAATCAATTAAAAATCAATTAAAAATCATCAATTACACTCCAAGGTCCATAATCCATGCTCTCCATCCTTAAAACACATTATACCACTGTAGTCGACCACAAATAGGTCTTCGCAAAATCACATGCCACAACTGATGTCACCAAGAATCCAACGACCCAAGAATCAAAAATAACATTCTTCAACATGTCTTCTACAATGCCTCAAGTTCACATATAATAAAACATAATCACATCCAAGTTATCCCAAAAAATCACAGACCAACTCTGTCATAATCCCCTATCACTGGTCTATAACCAGTCTTTACCAAAAAAAATATAACTTATGCCAACAGTAATACCAAGAAAAGTGATCTTAGATGTAAGATCTATACTCATTTCCTTATACAAATCTATACTCACATTCTCTGAAAGTCTGTAAATGTCTTTTAGTCTTGCCTGTACTAGTGATAACCAGTCCGTCTGAGACTTCTAAAGTATTCAACTGAAACATATGTTGACATCAATGAAAAAACATGAATGCCAACACCTCTAACAAAAAAAATTCCAAAAATCTCTCCCTTTAGCATTGATGATAACATATGTGAAAATTCATCAACTCAAAAGTAGAATTCTTAATACAATCTTCTCAATATCCTCTTCACAACACCCCCTAAAATAGTAGGGATTTTTCACTTGTATCGCTCCCCGTTTAACATGAATCAAAAAGGGTTCCATAGATCTTATCCTTATCTATCTATCCCACCTCTGCAAGGTGTATATTTTTCAAATCTTCATGCCTGCAACAACTAGGTGCTTGATCACCTAAATGTGTTATGTTGTGTTCCTGCAATCACTCCTCCTGACTAGTGGATTCAAGCCTAAATTCTAGGGAATGATATAGATCTGATAACTACTGGACTAATGCATTTAAGAATCATTTAGTTCTTGCAAGGAGGGGTTCTCACCCCAAGCATACCTCTGAGATACTCAAAGACATATTTTGACAAAGGTTTTATGAATATATCTGCTATTTTCTCCTTTGTACTAATGTACTCTAGTTTGAATTCCTTTTCTACAACCTTGTCTCTCAAGAAGTGGTATTTGATTGAAATATGTTTGGTCTTTGAATGCATTAAAATATTCTTTGACATGTTCACTATGCTTGTATTATCACAATATATAACCACTGACTCTTCAAAGGTTATAACAATGTCCTTTAGCATCTGCTTCATCCAAACAATATCTGTACAATTTATAGCTAAAAAAACATACTCTGATTCAACAGTAGATTGAGCTATAAAATCCTGCTTCTTACTTAACCATGAAACTGACCTCTTTCCAAGAAAAAATGCACCGCCACTTATGCTCTTTCTATCATCAACATTTCCTGCCCAATCGACATCAGTATAAGCATGCAAAATAAAATTATCTGACTTCTCATACCATAAACCATATTCCAGTGTTCCTTTCAGATATCTGAATATCCTATTAACTACAACAAGATGAGTCTATTTAGGATCTTCTTGGAACCTTGCAACAATTCCAACTGCATTAGCAATGTCTAGTCTAGTATGAGTTAGATATTTTAATCCTCCAATTATGAATCTGTACTTTATCTGAAAAACACTTTGAGATTAATAAGTAGTAGTAAGCTTGCAACCAGTAATCATAGGTTCTCCAACAAGTTTACAATATTCCATTCCAAACTTTTTCAATAATTACTTAAGATACTTGGTTTGAGAGATGAAAATACCATGTTTGTTTTGAGTAATTTTCAAACCAAGGAAGAACTTCATTTCACCAATCATAGACATTTCAAATTCACTTTTTATTTCCTCATAGAACTTATTCATTTCATCATTACCTCCAAAAATAATTTCATTTACAAAAACTTCAACAATTAAGATTCCATGTTCACTAGTTCTCAAATACAGATTACTATCTGCACTGCCTTTTCTGAAACCAAGATGTAGTAAATACTTGTCTAACAAATAATACCATTCTCTAGGTGCTTGTTTAAGTCCATACAATGCCTTTTTCAACTTGAAAACCATGTCTTCATCATATTTCAAGGGAAAACAATCAGGCTGTTCAATCTAGACTTCTTCCTCTAGATCTCCATTCAGAAATGCAAATTTCACATCTATCTAATATACCTTAAAGTCTTTGTGTGCTGCATAAGAAAGGAAAAATCTTACTCCTTCTAGTATAGAAACATGAGCAAATATTTCTTCAAATTCTATGCCTTCTTGTTGTGAGTAGCCTTTACAAACCAATCTAGCCTTATTCCTTACAACCATACCTTCTTTATTCATTTTTTTTCGTCTGAAAACCCATTTAGTTTGTATAAAATTCTTGTCCTTAGGTCTAGGAACCAATTCCCAAGTGTTGTTTTTCTCTATCTGATCCAATTCTTCCTGCATTTCCTTAGTCCAAGTTTCATCTCTACATGCCTCATCAGTAGTTTTTGGTTCTACTTGTGAAATCAAATAAATCTCATTTCTTATTCTGGATCTTGTCATCATACCTTTATTTTCATCACCAATAATTTGATTCTCATGATGATTTTTCTTAACATACCTTCGTGTCTTCTGAGTTTCAATAGGATCATTCAAGAATACCTCAATTCCATTGTCAATATCAAGAGTTTCCTCTTGAATTGCAGTAATCTCCCTATTCTCTAGAATCTGATTACAGTCATACATTCTTTCCTGAATCTGAAACATCTCATAAATTCTTACATCAACACTTTCAAATATATTCCTCAATTTGAGATTGAAACACTTATAGTCCTTACTTTTAGTGGAATAACCAAGGAAAATTACTTCATCATGTATAACATCAAATTTTTCTATCACATCATCCCTTTTGATATAACATTTGCTACCAAATATTTTGAAGTATTTTACAGTAGGAACATGATTAAACCAAAGTTCATAGGGTGTCTTATTGGTACCTTCTCTAATCTGAATTCTATTTAAAGTGTAGACTGAAGTATTAATAAATTCTCTCCAATGCACATGCATCACATTCCATTCAAGAAGCATAGTCCTGGTAGCATCTAATATAGTTATTTTTCTTCACTCTGCAATCCTATTCCCCTGTGGTGTCCTAGGAGCTGATGTTTGTCTGTATATTCCATGCTCTTCACAATAGGTATTAAACACATTTAATGTAAAATCTCCACCTCTATCTGACCTTAATAATTTTATCTTTAGACATGATTCATTCCAAAATTTTTCTTTGAAAATCTTAAACTTATCGAAAGCTTCAGAATTCTCTTTAACAAATTCAACCCACATAATCCTAGAATAGTCATAAACAAACAGTATAAAGTACCTTTCACCATAGTAAGATCTTGTTCTTGTGGGACCACATAGATCTGTATGTACTAGATCCAAATTCCCCTTTGCTGAGTAATATTTTCTCTGAAAACTGCTTCTAGTTTGTTTTCCCATCACACACTCTCTATGCATGGTGTTAGAAGGCTTCACAATTTTTGATTACTCTCTGACTGCATTTGTAATACTTTCTTTCATAATTTTATCAACATTTATATGAAAAAACCTTCTATTCCATAACCAACTATCATCAAACTTCACAACAAAAGGGTAGCCTCTATGGCATTCAACTCAAACACATTACCTCTTGTCTTTTACATGATGTGATCAAATCTTCTGTCTGACTTCTGATAGTACATTTCCCATTTTTGAACTTCAAATGATAGCCCTTGTCTACAAGCTATCCAACACTCAACAAGTTTTGCTTAAGTTCATCAACAAGAAAGACATCATCAATATTATTTTTACCATCATGAGAAATCGAGCCTACTCCAATGATTAATTTAGGAGTGTTACCACCAAATCTGACAACACCACCATCATATTTAGTTAGCTGAACAAACTTATTTTTATCACCAGCCATATGATGTGAACAACCACTATCTATGATCCATTCTGATTTCTTTTCAACATGTGAAACTAATTCTCTTTCTTGATGAGTAGGCTCATCATCTTTAATAGAAATAAATCCAATTTCTTCATAATCTAAAACAACTTCATCAAACACACCTTCACTAGCATAGTAACATTCCTTATCCTTAGAATAAATAGGTCTATGAAACTTAGGTTTATGCTTAGGAACCCTTGTAGGACATATAGATGCAAAATGACCAATCTTATTACATGAAAAACACTTCAGGGGTAACATTCCTTCAAATTTACCCTTACCTCTCTTTTCTCTTCTTGCGATCAAGGCCACAAGTTTATCTAGTTTCCTTTCCTCTTCCTCTATTTTTCCCAATAATCATCATATTCACCAAGCTCTTCATACCTGTTACCTCTTCTGGTGCTCGCAAGGCTTGGTAAAGTCTTTTTGTCATTGTGCATAGTTGCCTTGAATGAAGATTCCACCTTAGGTAATGTATCTTCCAGCTTTGTGGCCTCAAAGTTGGTCAACTTAGCAATCAACATCTCTTTGTTGAAGTTTACTGTCAAATGTATGATCTCTTCGATCGCTTGCATTTTAGTTTTGTATACAAATGTCAAAGATCTGAGAATCTTTGTGATCACTTCTTCTTCAGTATATATGCCTCCAGTCTTGTCCAAATTTTATGTGCATAATCCAAGTCTTTAACCTCTATGAATTCACCCTCAGAGAGTGTGATGATCAATGCTTCTCTTGCAACCATATTACAATTAAATAACTTATTTTCATCTTCATTATAATTTTCTAATTCATATCTAGGCTTTATTTTCTCATCTTTCTTTGTAATTATCCAGTAATCCATTCCTAAGCAGAGTAGGTGAGTTCTCATCTTGTTCTTCCAACTGTCAAAATTTTCAGAATCAAATTTCAGACTATCCTTCCTATAGAACACCATCTTCTGGATCACCTCAATTTGTTAAGATTTCTCTCAGAGGACCACATGTTCTGATACCAATTGTTAGCAATAATAGTCCACCAAGACAACTGAGAGGGGGGTGAATCAGTTGTGTGCCAAATATTTGAACTTATAAACCAATTACTCAATGCAAATCTGAACACATCAAAATAAAAATCATAACACAATGAAATATTGTTGAGGAAAAATGTGTTAAAGGAAAACCCTAGTGGGAATTAGCACCCACAAATAATGCATTGAAAATATTGTATCTGTGTTAGGAGATCTAGCCCTATTAGGAGCTAATTATTACATATAGTACATAGTCCCTATTAAAGGACATAACCTATTAGGAGTTAAGAGAAATAAGAGGCTCACATCCCAAATGAGAATGTTAAATCCACATTCTGGACTCACTGTCCAAAGTAGAGATATAGAAGTATACAATAACCAATGAACTATCTGATAGAAACTTGCTTTGCCTAAACAGTTCCAATGAAGTTCATCAAAATCACTATCTCTTATCTACATCCAATATAATTCACAATTTCAAGCTCGCAGCTTCCTCATCATACTTCCACATCACCTCATCAAGAAATAACTCCCCTTTATACAAGTTATAATAAGCAATTAGGTCGGCCAGTTAGGACTTCCCCAATGCACAAATAATTAAATAGACCCTTGCTATGATATACACTGTACCTTAGACAAGTAAACATCAATAAAAAATCATCAATTACACTCCAAGATCCATAATACATGCTCACCGTCCTTTAAACACATTATACCACTGTAGTCAGCCACAAATAGGTCTTCACAAGATCACACGCCACAAATGACATCACCAAGAATCAAGTGACCCAAGAATCACAAATAACATTCTTCAACATGCCTTCTACCACACCTAAATCTTGCATATCATAACACATGCTTGCATACAAATTATCCCAAAAACTTAGATACCAACTCTGTCATAATCCTTTTTCACTACTCTTTAACCAGTCTTTACCAAAACAACTATAACTTATGCCAACGGTAATATAAAGACAAGTGATCTTAGATATAAGATCTCTACTCATCCCCATATACAAATCTATTATCGCATGCTCTAAAAGTCCATATAGTATTGATACATGTCTTTCAGTCTTGCCTGTACCAGTGATAACTAGTCTGTTTGAGACTTCTAAAGTATTCAACTGAAACATATGTTGACATAAATGATAAAAAATCAATGTCAACAACTCTAACAGAAAAAATTCCAACACTACCATGCTTGAAATTTCTCCTATCACATGTTGTCCATCTTCCTTTAATAATGTTCATCAAAAAGGGTTGGTGGGTGATATGCTTGAATAAATCCTCTTGTGCGATGGAATTTATTTTGTTTTCTTGTTTGTAATGTGTTTCCATTGTGATGTGCTAAAATTTTATATGATTTCTTTAGATGAACCTTGCTTGTTTCTCTGTTGGTGAAAGGTGATAAAGATATTGAATCTGTTGTGAAATTATTCTATTTTTATCTCAATTCTTCTATATATCCCATATATGTTATGTCATGCATGTGCTATTGTTGTAAATGTGCCTTTTTGTTTTCTCTCTCAAGACGATGCAAAGTGGTAGCAACCATCTATTTTTTTGGTCTTCAAAATATTGACCTAAAAAAACTTTTGTTCATTTCTCTTATGTGCTTTTTTTCCATTGTCCTGGTAGTTGTACCACCTTTGGGGGATGAGGTAAAATTCATTACAATTATTCTTGATATACATGAGTTATCACATATTCATATTGACACTAGGGTTAGTAGATCCCTTATGTTCCCTTTTTGTCATGTATTTATTTCCCTTGATTTGTACTTGTTTGGGGGCACATCACAGTGGAAACATACTTGTCTTTTTGATGCATGTACGCTACCTTAAATTTATTGCTCCATTAAGGCATACATAATTGCTTTAACGTTGGGGAATACACTTTGCTCTTTGTTACACATTATCCACATACCACAAATCAAATTTTATAGTCTTTTTTTTCTTTCCCGGGGTTGCCTAGCAAACACCACCTTTTGCTTTGTAATCTCCTCTTAGAAAATTCTTTTGAAGACAATTCTTTCTTTGGGGCAATCCTTTTCTTAACAGAAACATTTTTCCTCAGGGAAATACTATTTATGATAGATTCAATTTCACACGTTGCTTTTCTTGGTTATCCTTGGGATGGGTTGACTAGAATAACACAACTTGCTAAACCATCAAATCCATCTTTTGCATCTCTTTTTCTCCATACGACCAATAGTAAGTTTAACCTTACTAGGCTAGTTTGGTCATGATTTATTTGTTTCTTTGTAAACATTTATTTTGTCTTGGTTTTTGAATGATAAGGACCTATGTCACTTGGGGGCTTGGTGTTTTCCTTTTCTCTTTTACCTTGATGAGAGTTCTTTCCTAGTCTTCTTTACCGTGAGTATAAATTAGTTTCATACCCCTGCTAAAGTGGGAGTTAAATGTAGTGTCCTAAATTTTAAACATGTACAATTTGGTCCTTAGTTAGACCACATTTTAGTGTCTAAGGATTCTATGCATCATTGGTCCTTTTTGCTATGCAATTAATTAAATAATATTTAATTTTGAGTCCTCTTTGAATTTAATTTCTATGGAGACCCTTAATTATAGGTGAGATTATTTAATTATTTTCCCTCATTTATTTCCTCTTGCGTACATAGGCCCTATTTCATTATGGGCAACCTTTTGTATCTAACTCAATTTTAAACCACAAATTTTTGTATATTTTTAGAATCCTAATTATGTGGATAGACTTCTGATTTAAATTTAATCTCAAAATTATTTGTATAGGGCAAGTCCAATTTGTCCCATCCTTAGAAACTTTCCCCATGCTTTATAGCTTGCACCCAAATTTGAATTGGAGTTTGGTCTTGGGCTTTTAGCGGGATCTTTAATCCAAGTCAGTTTTCTTTGAGTTGTGCTCTCTAAATTAGCTAGGTGAGGTATAAAATCAAAGCTACCTCCCTCATTTTGGCAATACATTTCAATCTAATCCAATCCTGACTTATGCTATTTATTTCAAGCAATCAAGCACTCAAATTTCAATTTGATGAGCAGTCAAGGAGATAATTCACATTGATATTCATCCAATCAAACATCAAGCATGGAAGATTAGTAGTAATATCTAGGCCAAGGCTAATGTGAAGGAATCCATGTTCTTCTTACCCTATATCCAAGGTCAAGATAAAATCAAAGATAATATTCAAACATCTTCATAGGAGATTTAACAAAATGAAGGTTTGTGAAGGTATCACATTTTATCAAGCCTCTTCTAATAAAAAAATCCTCCCATTTTTCAATAATTTTGATTCAATTTCAAGTTTAATTCCTAAATAGGGGTTTGAACAAGGAAAACCCCTTTTCCCCAGCTTATTTCCCATTTTTTGTGTTCAAGTGACAAGTGGTGAAGGTATAGAGACAACTACAAGACAGTCTGACAAAGAGCTATAGTTGACTAAATTTTCATCAAAAGTTTGCTTGTATAAAATGAGTCAGACTCTCCCCATACGTCCTACTCACCCATAACCCTTAGAGGCACTCCACACTTGCTATTTTGGACTATAATTTAGATCATAGGTCATTCATTGCATTGGATTTTTGGATCTGTTTGTGAAATTAGATTTACAATTCAGATCTGTTTGCTTTCTTAATTAGCCAATTTCTCATTCCATTCTTTCATATTTAATTCTTACATTGCATAGTCATGCTTTCAACTCAATAGCGACAAAATTTGTGCATCCTCAGTTCTTGAGCATCCTCAATTCTAGTCTATCAACCTTTCGTCTAATTTGTGAGATTTGTAGTTTGACTATCCATCCTAGTGATTACCCCTTGCACCTATTTTTTCATCATAGGTGATAATGTAAGAGTTTGAGTTTTTACATAGTCCCAATTGTGTTGCCACAAAAGAAAGATGGGAAATGGAGAATGTGCAATGATATTAGGCTAATTAACAAGACAACCATAAAAATATAGGTTCCCATTGAAATGCATTGACTAATTGATGGATAACCTAAGCAGAGTAAGGCACTTCATAGAGAGTTTGATTTTGTACATAGTGCCAATAATGTTGCACCAAAGAAAGATGGAAAATGGAGAATATGTAGCCACTTTAAGGAAACTAACAAGATAACCATAAAAATATAGGTTCCCATTGCCATGAATAAATGAATTTAAGGGTAGATGCCATCATATTAGGAATTAGGAATGTTGTTGAATGTCTCCAACAATTGAGAGGGGGCAGGGGTGTGAATTAGTTGTATGTTAAATTTTTTATCGGTTTCACAGATCTAGATCTGACAGTTTAATTCTTTAACCATGTAACCAATCAAGATGTAAACATGAATAAGCACACATATGAATCTTACACAATGAACACTATATTTTTACGTTGAAAAACAAAGATGGGAAAAACCATATGATGAATTATAACTGATTAAATGTTTGAAGATGATAAGTTGATGATCATCGAGCTACAAAGTGAATGCAAGACATTAAATCAATTAATGTATTGTATTGTCATTCATGTAAACTTGATATGTTTTGATTGGTCATACACATATTGTCATAAAATTAAAAGAGTTGAGGGACAAATTCTCTGTGGTCAGTAAGAGATAAAAGTTTAGTATACACCGAGTGACAGTGCACATCGAGGGACAGAGACCACCGAGCAGTTCACAGTGTATACCGAGCACTGCAGTAACCGAGAAAGTGGTTACCGAGAAAGAGCTATTTACTGAGAATAACTGGAGTGGTCACTGAGATAACTAAAGTTGTTACCAAGTGTAACTAAAGTCAATGACCGAGCTAGCTGAAGTTGATCACCAATCAGAACTGAAGATAAAAAATGACAAAAACACTTAGCTGGCAGGAGCTATATTTAGATTGACTGGTTGATTGCTTTATTCTGATCAATTGGTTGAACTAAAGAAAAGAAGAGATTTAAATAATGTTTTATTCCCAACTATCATGGAGAGATTTGTGGAATAAAAATGAAGGAGATCTTTTCAGATTAAAGCAAGAATGGAGAGCTTTATGTATCAAGAAGTGATCTATGATGAAAATAAGGAGATTGAGCAACTAAAAAATGTTTATATAAAGAGATAAGTAATTCATTATGAAAGAAGGAATGCTGAATATAATTCTGGTGAAGATAGAAGTCTTCATACATATATCATCATACTAGGTGAAGAACATAGCTAAGAAATTCTACAAACACCGAGCAACAAAGGACAAATCATTCACCGAGAAGAAAGAAGAAAGAAGGGGAGAAAAGGAATTGAAGAGCATATTGATCAGAGAGATATTATTGGAATAACAATAGATATGAATATCTGTAAGTTAAAGTTTTATTATTGAACAGATCATTTACTATATCAGTTTAACCATTGATTTAGAAAATCTCTTAACCGAGTGGGATTTAACCATCCTTATTGTATTGAGATACTCAAGAGTATAAAAAGGTTTTCTTGTTGACAAAATAGTGAGTGCTAGGTCAAAAGACAAACTGTTAGTTTTGAATCCTCTAACAAGGTCACACTTAATAGTGTGTTTTAAACCTTTAACATGGTTGGATCTTCACCGAGCTCACTTTAGAAGAGTGAAATTTTTGGGTTACCGGTCCCAAGTGATTTTTCCGTTAACAGAGTTTCCATGTTAAAATACATGTGTCAAATGTGTATTTCTTTCATTGCATTGATAGTTTTTTTTACACTTTACTAAAACTAGATTGGTTGGTAAACACTAAGTTTAATTGCTGCTACTCGATAAAGGCTAGAAAAGATAAACAATATATCTTACAAAGCAGTATATACATTTGTTAAAGTTATTTAAGGCATACATCTTGATGGGCTAAATGATAACCGAGGATATTATATTTGAGATATAAATATTTGTTTTAGTTTTTGGAATTATTTTTAAGGCCACTGATTCACCCCCCTCTCAGTTATTCTAACAATTGGTATCAGAGCTTTGGTGCTTGAAAGAAGAGTTTAAAGACTTAAGCTAAAGATCACAATATGAGTAAAAGGGATGTGCCTAAGTTGAACAAAGACAACTTTGCATCATGGAAAATTAGGATAAGACTTCATCTATTAGGTATTGGAAATGATGTCACACAATACTTGGATACTAAATATGTTCCACCTACTGGACCTCTGACTGTTGATCAATTGAGAGAGAAACATGAGAACAATTATATGATGATATAACTTGCTTCTTCACTATTCGATGCTGAATTTGAAGATGTCAAATCTTGCACCTCTGTAAATAAAATGTGGGAAAAACTAAAGACATTACATGGAGGAGATGCAAATTTGATGAGAGCTAAAGCTAAAAGCCTAAGAGGAAAGTTTGATGACCTAAAAATTAAAGAAGGAGAAAACATCACTCAGTACAGTGACAGAATCAAAGAAGTTGTTAATGCTAACCATGGAGTAGGAGGAGTACTTGAGGAACAAAAAATTGTAAGTAAAATTATGAGAACCTTACTACCTGTTTATGCTATTAGAGTGTCTGCAAATCAAGAAATGAGAGAAGTATCTAGTAACAATGTTACTCTTGATAGTTTGATTGGTAGACTTATTTCATTTGAGATGAACAACTATGACAATAGTGTCTTACCAAATATTGAGTCTGCATTCAAATCTTCTCTGAAAATAAGAAAATCTAATAACAAACACACTATGAGAAATGATAGTGAAAGTGATAGCGATGAACAAGAACTTGATGAAATTGAAGCACTAATGGATAGAATATTGCATAGAGGTAAAGGAATATACAAAGGTAAATTACCATTGGTCTGTTTTAATTGCAAATAAATTGTACATTTTGCTGCTAGATGCCCTAACAAGAGAAAGGATGAAAGAAACAATGACAGATCTTATGAAAAGAAGTTTGATAGAAGTGATGACCGAGACTACAGAAGTAACTGACACTCTGAAAGAAGAGATAATTGAGACTACAAGGACAAAGGAAACAAGGCTTGTAACCTAGTTGAGAAGATAGCTGAAAATACTAACACCGATTCTGATGAAGATGTTGAGGTAGTATTTGTTGATATGAATGATGATTCAGATGAAGAAGAAAGGTATGTTGAAACTGCACTCATATCTAAAGTTAGCAAAAATGATGTTTGGATTATTGATAGTGGCTGTACTCACCACATGACTGGAGATAAGGAAAATTTTGAAACTTTTGAATAATATAATGGTGGATCAATTAGGATGGGTAATGACTCACCTTGCCCAGTTAAAGGAAAAGGTACCATCATGTTGAATAAACTGATCAGATGTGAAAATGCATATTGGGTAAAATGACTTAACTATAATCTATTGAGTGTTTCACAGCTGAATAAAATAGGACACCAAGTTGAATTTGAGAACAAAAAGGAAAAGATCTATAATGGAACAGGAAGGTTGATCGGTACTGGTTAACAAACAAAAGGTAATCTTTTCTATCTTGATAATATTGAGACCACTTGTTTATTGGCTATAAATGAAGACGTTTGGTTGTGGCATAAAAGCTTATGTCATGTGAATTTTGGCAACATGGTTAAGATAAGCAAGAAAAGAAAAGTAAGAGGCTTACCGAGTATGTCAAAACCTGACCATGTTATGTGCAAGAATTGTCAAAAAGGAAAATGAAAAAGTCTAGTTTCAAGAGAAAAACATACACATCTAATGCTATTATGGAATTAGTCCATACTGACTTATGTGGACCAATGAGAACAAAGATCTATTATGGTGATAGACACTTCATTCTATTTGTTGATGACTTTCTAGGATGATGACTACCATGTTCTTAAAAGAGAAATTTGAAGCATTTAAGATGTTCGAATGGTATAGAGATAAAGTTGAAAAGAAAAGTGGAAAAGAACTTAAATGTTTAAGATTAGATAGAGGAGGAGAATTTATTTCTAATGAATTCACTAGATTTTTTATTGAGCATGGGATTACAAGACAAGCTTCTACACTGAGAACACCACAACAAAATGGGATTGCTGAAAGGAGGAATAGATCAATTGTTGATTGTGCTAGAACACTGATGATTGAAAAATGCATCACACAAACATTTTGGAGAGAAGTTGTAAGTATTTCTGCCTATACACTGAACCAAGTTCAATTGAAGAAAGACACAAATAAGACACCTTATGAGCTATGGTATGTATACACACCAAATGTGAGTTACTTTAGAATTTTTGGAAGTTAATTTTATATACTAAAAGATGATATAAATGGGAAGCTTGACTCTAAAAGTGATGAATGAATATTTCTAGGATATTCTACTAAGAAAAAAGCTTATAAATATTTGAACAAATATTCTAACAAAATCATTGCAAGCGCAAATGTTAAAGTGGATGAATTTGCTGAGAAAAATGATGAGGAAAGAAGAAAGGAACTAGAAGATTACAATAGATTTGTCTACACTGAAGAACTTGTCACTTTTCCTGAGTAACATTGTAACACTATCGAGCAAAAAAATAATGCAATCGAGCAACAAGCTGCACACACCAGGATTCAGGAAAATGATCATAATGCTAAACTGAGTGATGAAGATCAACATAAAGGTCAAAATGATGAACAAAGATCTGAACCTATACTTGCTAGATATTTCATACGACACCATCCACAAGACCAATTCATTGGAGGCAAAAGAGCTCGAATGAGAACAAGAAGTAAGTCACTTAACAACAAATATTTGATTTGTGATTTTGAGCCTAAATCTATCAATACTACACTTGAGAATTAATAATGGGTTAGTATAATGAATGAAGAGATTGAGAAAAACAAAATATGGACATTAGTACCTAGATTGAGTGACAAAAATGTCAATGGTACCAAATGGATTTTCAGAAACAAACTGAATGAGAATGGAGAAGTCACAAGGAACAAAGCAAGACTAGTATGCAAAGGGCATGCACAAGAAGAAGGTATTGAATATGGAGAAACCTTTTCACCCATTGCTAGAATAGAAGGAGTAAGAATTCTACTTGCTTATGCTTCTTTTAAA
Organism: Thuja plicata; assembly: GCA_018584345.1. Taxonomy (NCBI): domain Eukaryota; kingdom Viridiplantae; phylum Streptophyta; class Pinopsida; order Cupressales; family Cupressaceae; genus Thuja; species Thuja plicata. The sequence goes on along the minus strand of MU225854.1, from coordinate 3,263,615 downwards.
GGATTCAAAGTATACCAAATGGATGTTAAATCTACATTTCTGAATGGAATACTAGAAGATGAGGTATACATTGAACAACCCGAAGGGTTTGTTGATCCTAATAAGAGGAACATGGTTTGTAGACTACAAAAAGCCTTGTATGGATTAAAACAAGCACTAAGAGCATGGTATGAAAGACTTCACTCTTATCTCATTAGTATTGGATTTGTCAGAACAAGTGTTAACAATAATCTATAGTTGAAAGGAGAAACTGATGATAATATTTTGATTGCTGAGATATTTGTTCACGATATCATATTTGGAGGTAATGATATGTTATGCAAGTCATTTGCTGATGAAATGAGCAAAGAATTTGAGATGTCAATGTTTGGAGAGATCAAATTTTTCCTTGGTCTACAGATTCTACAATAGGAAGAGGCATCTACATCACACAATCCAAATACATCAAAGAAGTTCTGAAGCTATTCAAGCTGGAGGACTCCAAACCAGTTGGGACACCTATGGAAACCATATACAAATTGGCAAAGGAAGATAAGATAACCGAGGTAAATCAGACCTTATATCGATCTATGATTGGTAAACTAATGTATGCTGTACACACTAAACCTGATATAACACATGCAATTGGTATAGTTGCAAGTTTCTCTGCTAATCCTAAGGAATCACACATGACTGCTGTTAAAATAATTTAGAGATATCTGTAGAATACCAAAGAATATAGTTTGTGGTATAATAAAGAAGGAAAAATTGAGCTACAAGTATATACTGATGCTGATTGGGATGGAAACATAAATGATAGAAAGAGCACAACAGGAGGAGCATTCTTTATGGGTGACAGACTTGTCACATGGATAAGTAAAAAGCAAGGATGCATATCACAATCAACTGTAGAAGCAAAATATGTGGTTGGTGCTGCAAATTGCTCTAACATTGCATGGATCAAGCAATTGCTAAAAGGTATGAATGAAGAAATTATCAACCCATTAATTATCTATTGTGATAATACTAGTGCTATAAACATCTCAAAGAACCTTGTGATGCATGATAAGACAAAGAAAATAGCTATTAAGTATCATTACTTGAGGGAACACGTACAAGAGAAAGAGGTGATACTGGAATATGTATAATCCAAAGAAAATTTAGCAGACATATTCAAAAAACCACTACCAAAAGATACATTTGAGTACCTAAGGAATAGAATAGGGGTTCGTCCCTTATCTACCAGTCACTAAGCTAACTTGGAGGCTGCATTAGCCTACACATTATCAGAAGATTAGTCATGTTGATGCAAGATGAGATATGGACTGCAATGGCATATCAATACAAGAATGTACTGATCTAAAGAACACAATAGAGAAAAAAGATTGTCGGCTACTACAAAGCTGTATTACTAATGTAGAGGAGATTCAATGATATATATATTTTTGGCATTGCTCTCAAAAGGAGAGAAGAATTCAATGAAATATCCATTAGAATGAAATATCCATTAGAGATAAAAATGAAATATCCATTAGGGAGAAGAACATCAGTCAAAGGGAGAGAAAAGATCAGAGAATGAAGTTTCTACAAAGGGAGAGAATTGGAGAAGAGATTCTACAAGAAAGGGAGATACATACTTAGAAGACAGAACTAGTACAACTATCCATTGAAGGGAATGAAGAAAGGGAGAGCACACAACAAGAATCAAATCTAATCTATAACTTACCAAGATTCAAATATTTGAATTGGTTATAGAATATGGCATATTTCATATTGTGTTGCCATCAATGCTAAAGGGAGAGATTGATGAACTATAACTAATTAAATATTTGAAGATGATAAGTTGATGATCACCGAGCTACAAAAGTGAATGCAAGACATTAAATTAGAACTAATGTATTGTATTGTCATTGATGTCAACTTGATATGTTTTGATTGGTGATACACATATTGTCATAAAATTAAAAGAGTTGAAGGGAAAAAGTTTATGCGGTCGGTAAAAGATAAAAGTTTAGTATACATCGAGTGACAGTAAACACCGATGAATAGTGCACATCGACAAACATAGAACACCGATCAGTTCATAGTGTATATCGAGCACCGCAGTAACCGAGAAAGTGGAACTACTACATTTGGGGCCAAATTTTAATGACAACTTCCGACGGATGATTTTTTTTGTGATTTGGGGTTTTTTTTTTGTAATAGTCCCCAATGGTGTTGGAATTCTGATGGGTTTTACATAGACCATCAGAATTCTGATAGTTGCAAGCTATACATGAAAAAAAAGTGAAACGACCAAATCATTATTATTTTTTATGCCTAAGAGATCAGAAAAGGAGCGGGAGGAAGTGAATTTGAGGTCAAACCTTCATGTGAAGATAGTGTAACTGGCTGGGGTGTAATGTCTTGTAGCTCCACTTTCTTCATCTTTGATCTATGATTCATTTCAAAGGTATGTGATTTGTAGACATTAGGGTTTATTTTTTAGCAGTGGATGTTAATAATTGTAGTGATTATGATATGTCCATTGCTTTTCACCTGATGTTTGTTTCCTTCATTAATTTCATGTATTTAGCTATAAACCCATGCCCTGTAATCTATATTGTCGCTCAGAGAATTAGCATTTCTATCTGCCCATGAAACTATAGGTAGATGCCCTATTATAGTTTAGGATGCAAAAGACAAAAACAAACTGAAAGGTCTAAACACGTAACTACTACATTGATTCCTCATTATGTATATGAATAGTTCTGTGTATGATTGATTGCTCATAGTGATTTATCTTTCTGGTGCATCCAGTTTTGACAAGCTGTCCCTCGCAAGAAGCAACTAGTTTTCATTCCCATGGTCTGAGATCGATTGACAAGGACTTGGTGGAATGAATGTTCAATACCAACATAGACTCTTATCAGTCACAGGAGCTTAGGATTGATATCTATCTACCCTCGACTGAAGCTATGCCCTCTAATCTGACCATGACAGTGTTTCTTTTTCTTTCTCTTTGAAAGAAACCCTTGGTGCTTTACTTTTAATCAGTGCTCTTTGTATTTCATTTACTCACTATTGAAAAATATATGTATAAAAGGTATACAAACTTGAGATAACCGTTCAAAATATCTATAGCATTGTTATCATGGTCAACATCAGTGATTTCTATGGTCAAGAATGATTGTTTCAACACCATCCATTCATATTGTTTTAATCCTTTTTTATTAGTGTTTCTTCATTGATTTATTTAGCTAAGATAGTCAACATCTTTATACACATGAAATTATTGATTTTTAAATTTATGATTTGTATCACTTTAATCTTGTTTTCTTTTAGACTCATTGGGATATGCTTCTATATTTAATTTCCTTCTTACTGTATATCATGGATTGATCTTATTGAGGGTCACTTCATTTTTATTTCAATGTCTTTCACCATATTATATGCTATTAATCTCAGAGTTTTGACTCTCTACCATGCTTAATATCATGAAAATAACCGCCCTCTACTTTTGTCCATAGTTGGGTCTCTGTCATTGCATTTCATTCACTATTCTTAGGCTTCTTCATAATGTATTCTTCATAGAATTTTCAAAACATTCCATGATAATACTATACTCTATTGGCACATTGTAGCTATACTATTCCATGATAATACTATACTAATGATAATACTATTCCATGATAATACTATACTAATTTTATTCATGCATTTCAACTCTTCTTGCCATTTCAACCATTGTTTTGACTCATGTTATTCAAGGATTTCTGCATGGGCACTGCATTGATGCATTGTTTCAATGTTTTCTGACCCTTGTGACTCATTCTTGTCTTTAGCTATGGTACATGACATTAGTCATTGTAGCCTCTTATTCTACCATATCTATTTCTCCATGGGACCCTATTAATTGGGATACTTCTATTAATTGATAGATCTAGATACCCTTTTGTCTCTGAGCCATTAAATGTCGTTGCACATTGTCTTGTTTGCTACAAATAGCTTCCTTTCATTATTCAACAAAGACTACTATGTGTGTGTATGTATGCATATGTATGTATATGTATGTATGCATATGTATGTATATGCATGTGTGTGTATGTATGCATATGCATATATATGCAACATCAAATAAGTTCTATTGACTTACTTATTTTGTGTGGGAATTAATATGATGGGTTAGTTATTTCTGTATTCCTAAAAAAATTGGACTCAGATCTAAAAATTACCAAGATATCTCTTGGAACACTGGGATAAATCTCCAAAGTTAGCTTCACATTGTAGCCTATGTTCAAATGCTCATTTTTATCCAGTGTGAAAGATGATAATAAACTTAAAAAAGTTGAGAGTTTTCTTACAGAAAATGAATATTTCCAGCCTCTTTCCATTTCCACCTCCATTATTTTTCATCTTCATGTAGGGACTTGGAGCATTTGTTAGCAACTATCAGATTCTATATATTTTCAAGCTTAGAACTAATATCCTTGTTCTATGTGAAAATGCCACCAAAATTAGATATATTCTATCCTTTAAACTTCTTTTTTTTTATGTTCTTCTTTTGAGAGACTTACATAATTGACCCTTGGATAGGGGTATTCTACCAGCTTTGGAGACATGCTTTAAATCAAATATGCATCTCCATACATCTCTACATTTTTATATCTTATGGCCATTTTCGGTGAAAAATGTGGTCATTGTTGTACAATTCAAAGTCATTTTTACAAGTTCATGGCCATTTTTCTTAAAATCTTACTCATTTTTGTTCTTTCAATAGTCAATTTTTATTATACTAGCACTTGCACCTAAAAAAGGTGCAATGGTCATGTCGATAGTTAATATATAATGGGGGTCCTCCTCCTTCTCCTTCTTCTTCAACCTCCTCATTTTCTTCTTCTTCTCCTCCTCCTCTTCGTCTTCCTCTTCCTCATCCTTCTCCTCTTTTTCTTCTTCTTCTTCTTCCTCCTCCTCCTCCTATTCTTCTTCTTCTTCTTGCTCCTCCTCCTCTTCTTCTTGTTCCTCCTCCTCCTCCAAATGAACTAAAATGCATAAATTTGATGTAAAGGATAATAAACTAAAAGGACTATTCAAATTAAACCTACCACCATCCCCATTCCCCCAAATGGAGAGGCAGATGCCTCACCAGGTTCCAGTGATTAGAATTTTTGGCATGCCTTTTAATTCAATAAACAGGTCAGCATAGTAATCTCTAATGTTGGAGGAAGAATTTTTGGCAACAACATAGACAAAGCTATAATGGTTAAGGCCTATGAAGTCTATGGAACCCTTAAGCATCTCAACTTCTTTCTCTGTAAATTTGGGTAAATGCTCACCCACTATCTTCCTCATAGAAGAGGGATAGTCCCCAAAAAAAATTGGATCAAAAATCCTGCAAAATCCCATATCTATACTCACCACAAGTTATAATAAAATTCATGAAATTTTTACAGTCCAGACTCCATAATGATATTAAGATTTTATTTCTGGATTTGATTATATATGTTTATTTATTGCTAATACTTTGGACCAAACTCTGATTTTCTATTTTCTAGCTATCTATCCTGTTGACGGATCATAGACAACAAATAAATATACATAATCAAACCCAAAAACAAAATCTTCACAAACAGTAATTCCATATTATACAAAAAGTCTCTAAAAATCTTGAAGACCCCATACATTGACACAAAAGCCCTATTGTATCTTTAGACACATCTCGATGTATAATACATGGAGGAACTCCTCAATCCAACAAGGAGAAAGCATATACCCTAATTATTAGCAATCGCTACACTAATGGATTATGGAATTTTGTTTACCAATTTATTTCTTTGTTTTTTAAATATTAATGCTCAAAACCAAAGAAGTTAGATAGTTGCAAGTTGTGTAAAAATGGTTATTTCAGTTATTTATATTTTAGTTATTTCAATACTATAATTAGAGGCATTTTACTTCGGTAGGTTATCAGTTGCGATTACAAATTGTGTTAGATGGTGTGATTAAACGCAGTAATGAAACGCTGTTGCTATACAACGATACAACCGACACAACAAATGAATAATCTCCAACAGAAATGTAAAATTGGAGAAAGATATAATTAGCTAGTGACAGGGAAAATGCTAAAGCCTATAAACTCATTACCAATAACAAAGAGTCATTGGATTCTATGATAAACCAAGAATGTCACAAATGCTTAAACTTGCAAACTCAAAACCCTGCTGAAGGAGGTCATTGCATTAAAAAAAGGGGATAATAGGAACTTTTCTGTATGGAAAATTTCAATTATGTTTGTATTAAAAAACATGGGATAATAGGAACTTTTCTATATGGAAAATTTCAATTACAGAAATTCACCACCAACAATCCGCATCAACAAAATCTACAACAACTACAACTTTCCTCAATTTGCAGCTCTCAACAATTAAACCCAGAATCACTAGAGCTGATTAGCCAGGGGAAGGGCAAATGCTGAAGCCTAAAATCTCAATCCCCTACCAAATTCAACCAATAGAAACTTCACTATATGATAACCAAAGATAGTCTCAAATGCTTAAGATTGCAACACAATACCCTGCTAAAGGGAGCATGCAAAAGTTTCAAAACATTTGCATAAAAAACATGGATAACATGGATAATAGGAATTTCACTATCCAGAAAATTTTATTAAAGAAGCTTACAATCTACAATAGCTACAACTTTGATTAAAGAAGCTTACAATCTACATCAGCTACAACTTTCCTCAGCTCCTCGCTCTCAAAAATGAAACCCAAAATCAATAGAGCTGTAGCTGGATCAATTGAATACTTCAACACCAAATGCAATTATTTGTAAAATACCCATCCAAATATCAAATTTGGTGCCTAATGAACAAATTCATGTGTGAAGTTCACTATAGTTGGCCGCTAAAAAGAACATTGGAATAAACATTGTAATGAAGGATGAAACCTCACCACATTGATACTTCATTGTGTGGTGAGGGAATAAATATTGTTACGCTGAATCCTTTTATTTTTCTGCAATAAGATAGGTTGTGTAAGAAACAAATTATATGTTCTTTGTGTTTATTATGCTCACAAAACATACCATATTCACAAATTAATAGAGTTGCAAATGCATTGAACTTTATCTAGGCTAAATGGGTATAATCAAGCATAGCACATCACTCACCTTATGTCAAGAGAAATAATGATAGAGAAAACCATCACAAATCCTTTAAAACCCAATAGAAGCCTGATAATATATGATCAAAGCATATAACTTACTTTTGAAATATGCTCGCCAACTCCCCATCTATTCAAATAGAGAACACTGTTCTGCGTAAACCATGGCCAAAGAGTATGACAAATATTATCTGAGTATGGAAACGGTATCAACGAATGCATGATTCTCTGATGACTTAGAGCCTACTTGATGTTCGTAGTCCACATAAATTCTTCTCTCTTATGCCTCTACCATGCTTCAAAATTTCAACAAAACTGGCTGGAAATGCGTTTTCTCAAAAACAGTTATGCACAACAGTTTGCAATGTAATCCCTTTAATATTTTTGCCCATAGACTTCAAATTTTTTTTATTAAAAAACATTTTCATTTAATTTGAGTGCAATTTCCCGTTTAAGGCAATTTTTTATCTACCCATTGACTTCACATTTTGTTTATTAAAAAATAGTTTCAGTTAATCCGAATGCCATTTCCGGTATAAGACAATTTATAAAAAGTCAATCAGCTAAATTTTTAATTTTTAATATTTATAACTAATAAAAAGTTAAATTATTTAAAAAATAATTATATATTTTTAGATATTTAACATATAAATATTATTAAATTTAAAATAGATAGTTTTTTGTTCAAAAAAAAAATTATAGATTACATGATTTCTATATAAATCATATGGAAAATGTTAAAATATAAGATAAAAAGTAATATCAATTTAAGAATACTTAGAATATATTTTTTATAAAAAAAATTCATATATAAAATATATGAATAATGTTACATGGTATAAGACAATTTACCGGTGCAAAACATGATTATTACGAGTAATGATACAATATTTATAAAAGAGTTATTGTTATATTTAAGAATACTTAGAATATATTTTTATAAAAAAAAATTCATATAGAACAACCGTCTTCACATAAAATCATGATTATTACCGGTAATGATACAACTATCTTCACATGGTATAAGACAATTTACCAGTGCATGACACTTTTCCGTCAGTGGGCAAAGCCCACAATAGAAGCCCTATCGGCTTAATTAGCCCATCGCATTCAGTATTCTTAGAAAATGGTATATCATGCAGTTTTGTTTTGTTTGTGAACTTTTTGCCTCGTTGCTTGACTAGGTAGTTATATGTTCTGACATTTGCGATCATTCTTTACAAATCATTTAGTTAATACATAGTTGTTTCCAACATTTTCGTTTCTCTCAAAATAAAAGCATTAAACAATTAAATCATATGCCTTTGGATACCAACAAAGGACAACTTCTCATCCTTGTACTAACTACTCCACAATAGTAAACAAAATACTTTTATGCATTCTTTGCCATACTTCCACTTTGCATTGGGTCATAGGAAGGAGATACAATATTTATAATGGAAAATATATGTATAAAAGTTATACAAACTTGAGAGAACTGCTCAAAATATCTATAGCATTGTTATCATGGTCAACATTAGTGATTTCCATTGTCAAGAATAATTGTTTTGACACCATCCATTCATATTGTTTTAATCATTTTTTATCAGTGTTTCTTCATTGATTTATTTATCTATGATAGTCAATATCTTGATAAACATGAAATTATTGATTTTTAAATTTATGATTCGTATCACTTTCATCTTGTTTTCTTTTAGATTCTTTGGGATATGCTTCTATATTTTATTTCCTTCTTACCGTATATCATGGATTGATCTTATTAAGGGTCACCTCATTTTTATTTCAATGTATCTCACCATATTATATGCTATTAATCTCAGAGTTTTGACTCTAGTGTACCATGCTTAATCTCATGCAAATACCCGCCCTCTCCTTTTGTTCATAGTTGGGTCTCTGTCATTGCATTTCATTCACTATTATTAGGATTCATTATAATGTATTCTTCATGGACTTGTCAAAAAATTCCATGATAATACTATACTCTATTGGCACATTGTAGCTCCTACACCAATGTTATTCACGCATTTCCACTCTTCTTACCTTTTCAACCATTGCTTTGACTCATGTTCCCATGGAATGGGGCCCTATCCATAGTAGCGGCACTCGACTGATAGATAGGGAGAGGCCCCCTACTACAAGGATTTCTGCATGGTCACTTCATTGATGCATTGTTTCAATGTTTTCTGACCCCTATGACTGATTCTTGTCTTTAGCTATGGTACATGACATTAGTCATTGTAGCCTCTTCTTCTACCACATCTATTTCTCCATGGGACCCTATTGATTGGGATACTTCTATTAATTGACAAATCTAGATATCCTTTTGTCTTTGAGCCATTAAATGTCTTTGCACATTGTCTTGTTTTCTACAAATAGCTTCCTTTCAATATTCAACAAAGACTACCGTGTGTGTTTATTTATGTATATGTATCTATATGTACATGTATGCATATGTATGTATATGTGTGTGTGTGTATGTATGCATATGTATATATGCAACAACAAATAAGTTCTATTGACTTTGTTGTTTTTTGAATAACATATTGGGTAAATACAAATTGTGTACTTCTATAGGACAGTCAACACAAAATTGAAGCATCAAACAAGACTTGATCAAGTTGTAGGTGGAACGTGCGCTGGAATAGTAAGTAATGTGTAATAACGAAATAAGTAATCTTTCATGTCTACATTTTGTTATTTAGTAAGGGGCATTAATTATTTTTTTGACTGTCCTAAAAGGAAAATTGTAATAGTCCTAACTCGCAAAGATTTTATATTCAAAGATGATACTTGATATATATAATACATTTGTATGTAGTTTAATCTATACATTTGTGAGATGTGATTAATTCCTGTTATATGATGTTTTGGGATTAAATTGGTGTGTTTGTATACTTCCTCCATTTTAAACTAACCTATGACTTCAAAGGAGGAATTATGAAATATAGTTGTAGGTAGTTATCTCTTCTATAACGATGGAGGATTCAAAGGTAATGATCAATGAGGTTTCTGCTATTAGATCATACATTAATACACTTATTTTTTTGAATTTGAGTTTGGGCATCATGCAATGTTATTTCTGGAATTGCATGCTTTCTTCTATTGTGCACCATATCTTATTTTATACACTATTTATTTCATTAATACTGTGAGCTTGGCATTTGTAATGTATTTGCTTTTATTGGATCAATGTATTTTGCCCACTTATTCATTATGTTGGCATACTTATTCATTATTTTCATTATTGTTACTTTGTTTTAGGTCTTCTCAATGGATAGAACATTTGGTATTGAATGTCATCATTTGGAGTCCTTGGAAGAACAATGCTCCAAATTATTTAATGTCCGTGATGATGACATCAAACATGCTATTGTCTACCTTCTGAAACATAATATTTCTGGCTTGCATGTACATGATGGGGTGATATATAAACTAGTTTTTTCTACTCTCTTTGAAGTTATCGATCGGTTAGAATGGGTCTTGAAAGTGGTTAAGCATGTGTTTTTTTTCAAAAAATTGGAAAAAGTTGCGCAGGGGATTCAAACCATCAATCCAAACATTATCTCTGGCAGGCTTGGCTCAATTTTTGATAATAGAGATGGCTTTGAAAATAAAATGGTGGAGGTGTGGGAGGTGTTCAAGATATCTTGTGCTAATGATGACTATGTTGCTATGAGTATCTTCCATGGTCACAATGAAGATTTTTTCACTTGTGACTATAGGAATGTTATGATGGACTACTTCTTTGGAGTTGGCATTTTTGTCAACAAACTAGGTCATCTTTAGATCAAATGTAGACATGATGTCTAGAATACTCTTCTTTGTAAATGTTTTTGTTGATACATACTTAGATATCACTTATTTGAAAAATGGTGGCTCCATATATCTTCTTTGAGATTACTGTCCTACATTGTAATAGAAGTTTTTTACTGTATTTGTAACTATGGTTTTGTATAATTGTTGCTCTTTCTTACCATTGTCGACTACTAATCATTAGTTTCTCTTTCTCCCTTGGGAATGCTTTTTAGGTAGAAATGGTAGGATACCATCTATCTTTCTTGAAGTCTCTTTATCAAAAGGGGATCAATGTCCTTTATCTTCAATCAAATAAGGGGTGTAGAAGGTTACTTTGCATCCAATGGGTATAGGAATTGAGCGGTATACCCAAACAATGCAAAGAATCTTCTGCACCCTCGATTCCAATGAAGAGAGAAATGCCATTGATACCATTTGGTTAAAGAGGCTTCAAAAAATAAATATGATATCCTACCATTACTACCTAAAAAGCATTTCCAAGGGATCATTGATGCTCTACCATACTTCCACTTTGTACATTGAAAAATTACCATATATTTCTCTTCAAGGGTGAGTTATTCATTACTAATGGGTGTTGTTCCCTGCACCCTCAATCAACAACTTGCACACACAACATATACAAAATATACAACCTTCACTTGTATATAAGAGTTGATTAGAGAAGATATATGCATAGTTGATGACCATGGAGATTTTCCTAAGCACTACTAGGAGCTTACTCGACAACAAATGTACTATTGTAATAAATTGTTTTGCAAGTTTTTTGGAAATTTTATGAATTCTATCAGAATATTTAGAGGATTTAGTGAATTTTATAATGGAATGAAGTGAAAAGATAGTTTAGGTTTTTCTGCAATAGAACTTATGCTACTATTTCTATTTTACAATGATTTTTTCTTTCAAGATCAAACAACAGAGCTTGCTATAAAATTTGTACTTAATTTGGAGTACAAGTATAAAATAAAAATTGAGAATCATTTGAAGCTTTGAAGGTACCGTCACAAACTCAATCTTATATGATTATATCAACTTGTTATTTTCTAAGATTACATCCATGTTCTATATTCCCTCAATTTGCCTCCATTTTCTATTCCCTGCACCCTCAAAAAGCATTAGATAGGCATATTTGTAATTTTAGGATCAAAGATAAAGGACCACTTTTTATCCGCGTGCACACACACACACAACAACAACAACAACAACAACATATACAACATATACAACCTTCACCATGCATATTTTCCTAAGCACTACTGGGACCTTACCCTGTAACAAATGTACATATGTAGGTATCTGAATCCCTTTCACGAGAATCCCACATAGTCTCATGGATCGACAAGTATAAGTCAATACACCCTATAGAGATTAATGTATTTCACAATTTGTAAAATATCTCGCATTAATTTCTATCTCTCTCATTTGATGGAGTGCAGGTAGAAACAAATAGGTATTTATCAGATGTGTCTTCCTAGAGTGAAGGAAATATATGAATGGAAGAAGAAAGTGAGTCATGTAGTATGTCTGAATTAGGAAGATCAACTAGAGGTCAAAAGACTAGAAGGAAATTCAATAAACGCATGAGATTTTTCCTTGCTCAAGGGGGGACATGTTCTTATGATGATGAGAGCAAAGGTGACATTGAGGTGCCCTTTAGGTACCAATATCTATAGAAAAAATGGGTCCCCAAGGAACTTCCTCCAATAAACAATGATTATAGTGTTAAAGGAAAGATATATCGCATTGCACCATCGTCAATACATGGTTTGGGCCTATTTTCCATGGATGGCATAAAGGTCTCTTACAACAAAGTTGTCAAATTGATGGAGTATGTTGGACCTTGTTATGATTACAAAAGTTGGATGCAAATTGTTCAATATAAAAAAAGTATGTGTAGGTATGCACTCTCGACAAATTATATTCAACAAAAAGACAATGAACAAAGTTAAAGAGTGGCTATATACATTGATGAAAGGCCAAAAGAATTAGGGAATATTGTAGGTTTTATAAATAGTACGTGACCTTTGTCAACTATTAAGAAACCCAATTGCATATTTGAGGTGTACAAGGGAAATCATGTATTTGTATGTGTGATAAAATCAATACGTGCACGCGAAGAGCTTCTTATTGATTAAAATTTTAATCCCATAGATACAAAAGATGTCACTATAATGGGGGTGCAAGTAGGTACTATGTACCATTAAATACTTGAGTTTTTTTTCTAGCTACATCTAGAGAGTCTCCTCACCATCCACCTCATTTCCATCATCATCTTCTAATAAAATTTATTAAACTAGTCCTTTCTAATTATTGGTTAACATTAAATAATAACACATGGTCACAATATGGAGCAGCCACATAGAGGAGACCATGATGATCCTGCACGCACTTCTTCCCAGCAGGTAAACCTCTTTGTTAATGTACTAAAAATTAGATAGAAGAAAAATGTTAAATAGTGTTTTTTATTATGTTCTTTTCATCATTGTTTTGGATTAATTCTAATAGTGTTAGTAATATTGTGGTCAAAGATAGGTGGTCAGCAGAGAAAGGGAAAGGAACCCGCAATCCTCAGGAGGAGTCCTTCGACGAGGACCTAGATGTTGATTTTAGTATTTGTGATGACCCATCCTCTGCAATTAAAAATTGCCTCTAAAGAATTTCATAAAGAGTGGCTCAATTCGCATCTATATTCCCTCCGACTCCTGAGTCAAAAAAGAGGGAAATTGCATTGATGCACGAATCTCAAAATTACAGAGTAAGTATTAATGTAATTTTTAATTATAACAAAAGTTCAGTAATAGTTTTATGTTATACTAGTCTTTTATGTCATTAAAAAATAAGCAGATGTGTTGCTTTTATAATTTTTTTGCGTAGTTTTGAGACTCCTGGCCATGATTAGTGTACTGTAGGTGGTTCAGGTAGATTGCATGTTGGACTATCTTTTTTTTACGCTCTAAAAATATTGTCCATGCTAGTCACCACTTTTATTATGCTCTAACAATCTTATTCTTCAACACCTGTCAATGATCATTTACTATCGCCGCCTCGTATGATAATAGAATTAGTTGTATTGCCTACTGCAATGTCAGAAATGTGTAGCATGGCCACATACACCATGGCACCACATACTCGTACGTAGATTTTATTTTCTCTATCATTATATATATGTTTATTTCCCTCGAAGTATTCTTTCTTAGGGGCAATTCGTAATGGATTCAATTTATGCAACATGAGATGCATCACATGATGATGATGAATTTCCTGGATGTAATCGTATTCCTAGTACAAGAATGGTGAAGGATTTCATATTTCTTGTGAGTGATGAAGAAGGAGTTCCCTTGAAATTAGCAAAACTTCCAAATACTTTAAATATTGGACCTTTCTTTTACTATACAATCGTATGTTAATTTCACCTTGCATTCAATATTAGAAGCTTACATCTATTGTATTATTATTTTATACTATTATATCCTTCGACTAATGATCCTATGATTATTTTGTAGGGAATGATGTTTTTTATGATAAACTTAATGACGAGTGTTTGCAGATATTCGGCCCCACCATCTGTACATGGCAGAACATCATATCCAAACTAAAACCCCAATCCACTATTTTTATTTCATATCATTGCAAGGATAGTTATCATTACATCCATTTCTTAAACTATATTAAAGGTAAGTTCACTTCATTTTTGAATATAACAATGTTTTTTTCCTTAAAAGGTGGAAAGTCCAAGATATAAAGTTAAAGGATGCTTTCGTAGAGAGTATGACAAACTTATTTGGACCTCGTGTATTTGAGAAGAATAGGCTTGTATTTGAGAAGAATAGGCTCCTTCAGAAATCTGGGTTATGTTTGAGGTATGTTAGGGACCAGTATAGGTGTACATTATCAAAAAACCCAAAGTACCAGCGCCCCCTTGCATTCCTAATTTAGAGTGACAACGTCTTATTATGGATGCAAATGAGAAAAATGAAATAAAAAAAGGAATTACACCACCAGACAACAAAATAAGGTATGTGATACTATTAAGAATGTAATTGTGTACTAAATACTCTTCATATTTATATGAAATAACATATTTCAATCTCTTCATAGATTTCCTGAAACATCAAAGGCAACAAAGGCAACAAAGGCAAGACCACAAAAGCACGAGCAACACAAGCTAGGATCTGGTGGTTATTCCAAACTTGCTGCACGAGTTGTAAGTGTTAATATTATCAGATTTATATGAGGAAAAATATAATCTGTAGATGGATTTTAACACTAAAAATAATAATTTGATCTTTATAATATTTATTTATATTTTGCAATATTTTTTGTTTTGATGAAACAATGAAATAAAATATGACAATACCAAGCAAAAATGTAGGGTGCAGAGTTCATTATAAGTCTCACAGAAGAGGACAAGAGAATTGGCTTCCAACAAGGCTATAAAGCCGTGGTAGAAAGAATAAGAAGTGAACAAGGTTCTACTGATGAATCCATCACGGTAAGTAAGCTAAATGATGATTATTTCAAATTTAATTATTTACGAATTAGTTTATTTGATGTTATGTTCCAACATAAAGTGAGTATATTTGTTTTAATTAAGAAAACAATAATAACATGAATGCGTATGAAATTGGAATGTAGGCTACCGATTCTGGTACACAACCTATGCGTGATGATGTTGGTTTAGATGTGCATCACAGTGATGGATGTATACATTTGCTATTCAATTTTTATATGTAATTATTAATACAAGCTAGTAAACATCTTAAATTAATTGTAGTAATACAAATTTAATTGCACTAGGTGTTTGGATTAATGTAACAATTTGTATTGCAGCTACAGAGAGTGTAGAGGCCATTGTTAATGAGCAGGTTGAGGTTGAGGCTGAGGCTAGACAAACTGATATGGAAGTTGATGATGTGACTAGATCAAGTAAAGAGCTATATGATTATGTCCTTTAAAGTACTGAAATACTTGTAACAAATTATAATAAAATGTTTTTAATTTAATCCTTTTTTATGTTATTGCAGATGGCCCCCTTTTACATCAACAAAGAACTAGGCCTGCACTGAGATCTAATGACAGGGGAGACATCGATGCTCCTCTTAGTGATTTATTCTCAAAATTGAGCAAACCAAAGAAAAAAAAGAAATGATAATGATAGGGGGTATATCTATGCACCTTAATTGATAATGACTGATTTTTATGTGCCAATGAATTTGATTATGTGTTATTGAATGATCATAAATTTTATAATGTGTTAATGAATGTTATCATGTGATATTAATGAATGTTACATTTTATTAATGGATGAAATAATGAATGAATGTTAATTAGATGTTAACGGGGAATTTAGAGTGATGTTAGGGAGGGGGGGTGGGGAAAAATGAGCTTCCACCTTCACATGGTTGGCCATGTTTAGTACAAAATATAAAACTATTCTTGAAACAAAGTGAAGCTCAATAAGGTTGTTCCTTAGCTAGGGTCTCAAATGTAGCCTTTATCCCACTCGCAACATTGCAAGGCTTCAAGTGGCATTTTGAGATTGGTTTCTCCATCTCCCACTGACTTCTTATCTTTCTCCTAAGAACTCTTACTGAGCTCTGATACCACTTGATGTAGAGCTTATAGATTCACTTTTCTTCTAGGACTGAATCTCTCAAATTTTCAAGTAGATCTCTTACTATAGGCTCTACACCTTTGAAAACTATAGGCTCAACAACCTTTGAAAACAACTTCTAACTTCAATATAGCATCCAAACTTGATGATTAAAGTTCCTATTTTGGGTTGATTTGGAAAATCAGTCCCAATGAACCTACTTGGGTACACCAACTATTAATGGCAAAATACAAGAGGCTATGCAAAATTGAGCATCGATCATATGGTTGTCTTGAATGCATTTCTTATTTATGATGATAACTTAGCAAGTATAATATGCAAATATGATCTCGATGGAAAAAAAGTAATAACGTTAGATAATTTGATGTAATCATACTTCCTTGGTCTTAATCAAAGTGTTTGTTACCCTCTTTTATGTTCTTGATACCTTGTGGCAGTTACTAGACCTAATTATGACCTTATCTAGGAGTTTGGACCCTGAAAACATCATTTTTATGAAGTTTTAGTCCTTTATGAAATTGAGCATTGATTATATGGTTTACTTGACACTTATAGTTAGTTGAAACAAGGTAGGTTGTGGAGTAATATTGGTACAATATCGACTAATATTCCACTCATTTTGATACATTTCTTGCTAGGTTCTTTTAGTGTGTTGGTCCTCATGAAGTCATCGCTCTTTTCCTTCTAGTTGTGTGAGAACTTGGTATTCAAGATTTAAGGAAATTTTCTTTATGTTTTATTAATACAAGCACATTCTGGTCAACTAATTTCATTATAGTTTTTAAGTTTTTGGATTGCTGAAGAAAATATCTTAGGTCAGAAGTTTAAACAATAATTCTTTGTTAATGATGTAATAGGAGTTGAAAATAAAGACTAATTCATGTTGTTTCTATTTATTATTCTACATATGATTATGAGTTTAATTTCAAAGTATCATATGATATATAAACTATCCAAAATAAGGCTGGAACAAGGTTTAATTTAGAAGTCCTCCTGAATCAGTGTTTCGAGAGGACTGCAAAAGAAAATAGTAAGTGAAGAAGGTTTAGTCTCTTTGCTAATCAAGAATGACAGTTTCGGTAGATCAAACTCCCGACACACCCGTGTCTAACATAGATTGAGCTACCTTATCAAAATTCAAATCTTAGATCTAAACTTGGTAAGACAAATTGAAGTTAATGAGCAATAAATTATCATTATAATTCAAGAAACATGAATCTCCATATTTTACTCTTTTTTCTTCAAAACATAATTAAATTTTACATGTTTCTTACTAAGATATTAATCACAACTCAAATTTTGGAAGTACAGTTATCATTAAGTTCTTGGTCTGCAAATATGAATGAATATTTCACTCTTTCAAAGCATAATTAAAGTAGGGTTTGCAATCTATAATATAAATATTGGACTTTCACTCTTCCAAACCACAACTATGGTAAAAGTTCTTGAAATGAAAATGCAAATCTTGGGAAGTACAATAACAATTGAAGTTCTCAAACCAGATTATTTAATATTATCTTTCCACTTTTCAATAAGCACTTACATGTGTATTCTCCAATTCTACATTGGACTTACACTCTTCTTTGTTTGTGATGAAATTCTAAATTTGTTGTGCAGATAGGGTTTTTGGCCCTTCTTGTCCAACAAAGAATTTGTACGAGGAAGTGAAAAAATATGTGAATTTATCTGCATTGAACGACGTCAATGGTGAGTTATTTAGGCTCTATTATGTAAATGTTCTGCACTGTCAACATAAGTTGAGTATTTTATCTGTTGTTTGATTATTTTGTTTCTCTTTGTTTTTCTTGGCCTTTTGATCTTTCTCTCTATAATCATATTCAAGAGAGCACTGAAGTTGTTGCAAGGATTGTTGGATAGTTGCAAGGCTTGTTGGATCATAAATGGTTTAATAGCAGCCTCTTTTCAAGATTTATCTAGCGAAGAATGGTTCAAGAGATTTGGAGGGATCACTATTAAACTAAAATGCAGAAGATTAACACTTCAAAATGCATAAGTATTAGGGTTTACTATCCCATAAGCTTCTTTTGTCTTGTGGATGTTGATTGTAGCCATTGTCTTGACCCATAAAACTTGATATTAGCTCTTTCTCATGCCTTTGATAGCACTAATTTTTTTTCTAGAAATAACAATGATGCTCCATTTTCTATTGAGTTTGACCTTGATGCAGTTCAAGAAACTCACCTTGTAACATTGGGGCTCTTGACCTTGTGAGAAATCTATTGCCTTTGTACCCTTCATATTTCTAATTGACATTTCTCTAGGTTAAATATAAATTTGAACTACTCCCTAACCTATATCCTTGGGTTGTATACATACTATAACAAATCACCCTATGTCAATGAAACTATTCACTATTTTAATATTCTCAAGTGAACATTATTGGCTGCACTTTTGACGCAAGGGAGGAAGGAGATGGGACCTAGGGCACACCCAAAACCATCCAGCTTGCGGAAACAATGCGGAATTAACACAACAACACAGTGAGAGAGAGAAACACATAGATATTTAATCATTAATCTGATCAAACTCAATACATGCTGGGCTGTAAGGCCTTCTTGGTTATGGCCATATACATCACAGTGTATTACAAATGATCTTACAACAGAGATCTTAGATATTCAATATCTTAACATTTGCCTTCTTGCTCTAAGACTTGCTTCTAAACTAAGAACATACAAAATAATATATACAAGAGTCCAATAGGGAAGTCGATGCTCAATTACAAAGGTGAGATCCAGATTTAGGTCCACATAGATCCCAATGAGAGACCCCACATTAATTCAGCCACGGAAAATAAATGAAGAAGTTGGCTAGTAGCTCCAACTCCCAAATAAACCAACTCGACAAGCATGACCGAGCAACAGAGCACTCAGCCAAAGAAGGGCCGAGCAACAGAAGTAAACCAACATGACCGAGTAACTCTGCAAGTATGATGAGCAATAGAAGCTGAGAGATAGAGAACAAACAAGAAATGAAAGTAGACATATTTTTGGTTGAACAGGATTGCTAAGGACCCAAGATGCTCCTACATCAAATTTTGGTTTCATCTTCTAAAAAATATCAATTTCTTTACTTGTTGATATCTTGTTACGCTGCATTTCACTCGTCAACTAATGTATTCTCTATTTCTATTGCTACAATCACACGATTTATTTTCTTATGATGTATATTTTTGTCATTGGTTTATTCTTATTGTCCTATGACTATTTCAATGCACTTAAAACAATAACACATCCTCCTTAAAGAAATAATCTGAAATGAAAGAAAGAGATATCTGTAACAAGATCTTTCACAAAATTGCAGTTTTCCCCATGAAAAATGACCTCTTTCATGTATGCACATGCTTTGACACTATAATGTCTCTGGTTTGAAAATAATTCTTTTCTTGAATCTGAAATCAATGTTTTTTGTAAACCGTGGATTTCATTATATAGTAACTCTATTTTCTCAATAAAATGACCCCCTTGAATATTTCTCATGTGAAACATCCATATGATAGCTATTTTAAATCCATTTTACTGAATTGGAAGGTTTTGATACTGGTGATCTGAATGTCCATTACCTCCCTTATAGTTGTAGCTCTTCATTGCATATTATTGACGATTGTTGTTATGATATTTATCACTAAAAAATTACTTTTGGATTAGTAATTGATGATTTTATACTTGTAGTCCATTGCATTACTTTTTCTTCATGCTTTGTTTGATGTGAATGTCTCTGAATGAATATCTATCCCTGGAATGATCTACTGTTCATGCTTCTTATAATTTATGTGCTTCTTCATGAATTTGATACACTTGATAATGGTAGACTCTTTTACTGTGTTCATTCTTTTCCTTAACACTTTCATCATAAATTTAGAAGATAGAAAAAATCTGACTAGTCTGTTTCTCATTGTCCTTCTCCATATAAAGATTTTATTCAAAATTATTGTGATCACCATCCCATGATATTTAATTTATCATAATGTACCTTTTTATTTTGATTCATATGATTACTACCTTCCTATGATGAAACAAATGCTGAAATAATTAGTCTTTACTTTATATACTTTCACTGCTCTTTGACATGGTTTCTTAAGGATTCAAACTTTATTGTAAATATCTTGTAGCTTTCCTTCTAAATATCACATCACTTTATAACATCATTTTTTTCCAATTGGATATGAAAATTTTTCCTTTATGAAACCATGCTCTTCCTTTCTTAAGAACTGTAGTTCTAAATGTTGATAAGTGGCCAGTGCAAAGGTAAATGACTATCAAAATAGGATGCAAATGATTGTCCCTCTTGCATTGTTGATTACCAATATTAAAAATGGATTCAAGGTCCTACTTCATGAACATGATGTATAATATATATCCCTTGAAGTAACCATTATGCTCCTCCTACAAACCTTGTAACCATGCTTTCTCTCTAAAACAACCTCTCATGACTACTTTCATTAATTGCAAGCCTTTCTCTTATATTAAAATCCTTACATGCACCTAAAACTTGCTTTTAGATCTCTTGGTGGAATCATAAATTTGAAACTTTTCTTATAGCTGTCACAATGTAAAATTACAATAACAATACATAATATGAAGTTGTCCTTTTGAATGAAGATGTTGTTTACAAAAACTGCACTTCTAGATTGATCACACTTTGCATTTGAAGCTTCTAATTGTGTCATCTTAATAGTGACTTTTTTTGACGAGTTTTGTGAGATATGTATGATTATCCTAATGTTGAACTATAACTAGATATCTCACCCATTTTGACCATTGTCTTCAATAATGATGAGCTTAATTGCATTTTGAAGATTCATGTTATGTCTCTTTATAACCTCACCTTGTGCTTACTGTTGGAAATACAATGTGGGAAATGAAGATACTGAGGGGGGGGGGGGGGGGTGAATCAGATATTCAACTTTTTAACACTTAAAAAAAATTGATCCACAATCATGCATAAATGTAATTGATCTATCATCTAGTAGCATCGGTGACAGTAAATAAATAACTCAAGACACAAAATTTGGTAACCCAGAAACCCAATAAGGTAAAACTAGGGTGGGGATGACACCCACAAAAATCTTCACTACTGCAGCAATAAAGTGTGCCTGTTAGGGGTACAAAATTTTATCACTTCTAGTGATCTACCTAGTTAAAGGTCTACCTGATTAAGAGCTACAGATCATTACAATCTACCTTGTAAAAGGATTTAAACTTACAAAAATTAAGCACTCGGCTAATAGATTTAGAAACGTTTGTTAGAACCACTCTATTTTTAGAGATTTCACCTGATACACTTGTTAGAATGTCTCAAGATCTGATCCTTCAATATGCACTCTGATACTGATAACATATCTCCTCTTTTCAATACCTTCTCTGATCTAATAATCTGATATATCTTTACTCTGCTACTCACTGCTCTATCACTCTGCTAGATCTATGCTTCCTCTCTCAAAACAACCCCTCACACATATCTCATGTATGCGTATACCTTCTCTCATAGTACTACCCAATTAGGGTAAGAAGCAATCTTAATATACTTTATGGATTTGGCAATTAGATCTAGATCAACGACTAGGATCAAATGCTTATGCTGCTTGGACAATCCAATTTATGATTGGCTCCATGCCACATAGTGGGATCAAATAATTAAATGCGTAATTATCTTGTTGAAAATATTAAATGGTTAAATAAGTCATCCCAAAATAGTTTACCTCAAAATTTGTGTCAAACCTGACATACAGAACAAAAATGTCTTGCTCGACACAAAAAGACTCTGGCACTCAGCATGGACTGAAATTGGCAACCATGTGACTCGACAACTATTATCTGCTCGGCAATGACTGTGCCAAATAGCTTGGCCTAAACCGGATAGCTCAGCCACAGTGATGACCGGCTAAAACTGCCTAGATAAATGACTAAGTCTGGGACACTAATGATCAACAAAACTTAGAGATCAAAAATCTCCCCCTTTTATATTAGTGGCAAAAACACTTATCATTTCTTTTATAGTCACAAAGTTTTCCTAAGTATACAATGTAATCCCCCTTATATTATACTTCATACTTCATACACTATCTACATAATATACATGCCTTCAACAAAGATATTTATACCTGGTTCTGCACATCTGTTTCTGTTTCTTATCCTGTTTCCCCCTTGTTTTTTTCACTGATAGCTATAGGGGTTAAGTTATATTTGTCAAAAAATGGTTTATGAAGCTGTAATATCAATGCAAATGATGTATCCCAACTATCCTTAACAAACTTCATAACCTGCAACTTAACTTCTAGCTCGATAGCTAGACTTACCAAAATATCTGCAGTAGAGAGATGAGAATCTCTCTTTACTAATTCTTGTGCAGTTGTTAGTTCCTTCTGAATAACCTCTAGATGAGGAATCAAGTTAGCCTAAATTGTTATTAATTTGGCTCTGATTTAGCCATCTTCAGCCATAATCTTGACTAATCTCCTCTATGCATGAGTCAACCTATCAAAATGTATGGAGCTAGAACTAGCATCCATGCTCAATGAACTTTCTTTTGACTTCATATCTAAATGCAAATTCTCAATAAGATGTTGATTATCCTTTGTAAAGAATGTTACATCACATAATCTTTTGTACAAAGAAAAAACATTATTTGCAACTTCCTCAAGAATCTCAACAAGAGAAGAAAGTTCAACCTGTTTGGTAGCAATCTCTCAAGATATCTTCTCCAAGACTTTGTTCTCAAATATTCTCTTAGACCATTGCAAAAATTTGTCATTTGCCTCAATATTTTCATCAGTAACTTTCTGCACAATGTGAACTAACTATTCCAGTATTGGTGCTTGCTCATTTATATCTTCCATATCAAAAGCTTTAACAAAAATATCCTTTATGTCATGAAGAACTTGCTTCTGCTTTTGTTCCCTCTTCATTTCCTCTTATCTCTTCTTCCTCTTCAATAGGTCTTGAAGGGTCCGAATCTGCTCATATGTCAAACTCTCAGGAATCACAATAACTTCATCCAATGTGACATTTAAGCTTGGTGACTTTTTCTTGTTTATCTTCCTCTTCTTGAGCTCTGGTGAGGTGATACTCGGCTCAGGTTATGTGATATCTTTTTCTTTGTCAGTATTAATTTCAATTGCTGCCTTCATCTGAGTCAAGATTTCCTGCTAATTAGGTATACTTCCTATATTGGTCCAGTGGGAGTAGATGATATAGAGTGTGGTAGATCCACCAAAACTTGTATAGCCTCTTGTTCTATAGGCTTATTTGCAATTTATTCCATCTTATCTCCACTATCTAAAACTATTTGTACAACCTCTAAAATAGGTAGGTTATTATTTATTACCACCTTTTCTCCTTCTTTCTCTGTCTTGGCCTCAATTTCCCGAATGGGTGATTACATACCTATGTCTGCCAGCTTATTCTGATCCTTGGAATCCAAATTTCCATTATCTCCAAGTGTAGTGTCAATGAGATTGTCCATTATCAAATCCAGAGTTTGCACATCATCTATTTCCTCTTGTGGTTCAGTCTCAGTCTCTTCTTGATCAGTAGCAATTCGGTCTTCCATTTCCTTATGCTCTGAGGTGCCTTCACCTTTCTTATCTACCTTCTTAGTTATTAACCCAAAGATTTCTTTCCAAGTTTTGGTGCTTTTTTGTACTACACCTTCAACATGATTTTTCAATATTGCATAGGCCCTTTGTTTAGGAAAAAACTTCCTTTGATATTGTTCAATAAATTTGGCTATCTATTTCTTTGTTAGTCTAGTAATGACCTTAGCTAGTGTTCCTTCCCTTATCTGTCTTTCATTCATCAAAGCATACTACCACTTTTGTGATAAAATATCATAAAGCTTTGTAGGAACAAGGTTTCCTATCTCTACAGGTGTCATCTTGAATGTACACATCATATCTAATAGTGCTTCCTGAATCTTATGCTTGTCTTTTATGCTTTTCTTCTCATACTTGATAAATTTAAATCTTGCTAAACCAGTTGTACTTCTAATATTCTTGCATACCTCATCAATATTGGTTAGTGGTTTATGTGATGCTGTAGGTATGTTGCTAGGTTCATCTATATCTGTCTTCTCCTCATCATCTTCTTGCTCCAAGATTAGTTTTCTCCTCAGTCTCTTCTCAAGTTTGCTCGACACTGCCTTTGTTTCAACATGTTTTCTCTTCCCTGAACTTCTCTCTCCAACATTCTTCTTTGTATATACTTTTTTTTGACTCGGCTTGAGATGAAATAGTTGGTGCCCTTGTCCTAGGCCGGTTAGCAATAGGAGGGGTAGCCTTAGGTTTGGCTTTGCTTTCTTTAGTTGCCTTGGAAACCACTAGCTGCTTCCCTTTTCCTTTCACAGTGATATCCTCTTTAGGTTCATTCTCCTCTTCTCCACTAGACATATCTTCGCCATGTCTTGTTGATAAAACCAAAGGTGCATCCTCTATTTCTTCATCACTCTCAATTCCAACCATTTTCTTCAAATTTTTGACAATCTTTTTCCTATTCCTCTCCATAGTTCCAACCTTAAAATCCATAGAGATCTTGAACTTGACTTCATCATAGTTTCCTAAATGCTTAACAGATTTATCAATTTCTTCTGCCAGTAGAGTTGTTATAGCTGTATATGTCTCATCAATGTTCACTTCATAAGGTAATGGCATTATTCATGATACCCTTGGTACTACAACCTGAACATAATTAAAATCTATGTCTACCAGGAAACATATATCCTCATAGTGTTTCTCAACTAGTGATCTGGGAATCCTGCTTCTTAATCTCATCTTTTTCCTAAATTTGACAAAATATGTTCCCATCACATTGTCAAAGTTATCACCTAACTATTGAATAAGTACATTGATTTGCTGTGTAACAGGTCTGTATGTTTTCCACACGATGTTTCGAAATGTAGGAAATGTATTCTGTATATAGAAAAATATGCAAACAAGCAGAGATCCAAACTTACACATTGAGTTCTTTTCCTTTCAGATTGAAGAATGGTTCTCAGCCAGTTGCATCAGTTGAAGCTCGGAAAAGGTCATAATTATGATCCTTATTCAAAATCTTCCAAGCTTGGTTGACTGCAATACATGGGATTTTGTCCAGTAGGCTCGACTGATAAAACTTGTGAGCAATAACGCTAACTGCAAAATCAAGCTCCAAATATGTAATTGTAGAGATCTTCATTCCTCTTTTATTCCAAACAGCTCTAGTGAATTCTTGTATGTTTTCCTTACTTTGACATCTCATAGTTCTCTTCCCGTTAACAATTGGATAACCAGTTATGTGATGGATGATTTCCTTTGTAATCTTAACTGGTCCATTTTCTAGCCATATGTTCATGTCGTGTACACGACTAAGAACAATCTTGATCCATTCCATTTTGAAATCCCTTAGAAAATCTAGGGCATGAGTTAACCCTCTCTTGGCTAAATGTTTGTGTTCAACTTTTAGGGCTCCGTCTTTGCACAATTTGCTGTAAGATTCTCTTAGCTCGTGATCGCCAACTTCACTTATCTTGCACATATAACATGACCTACTATCATAGATCATGAGTACCTTAGGTGGAATCGATGATAGGGATCTAGTTAGACCACCTTGGCACTAGTACATTTGACCCTATTTTTCGACCAAAAATTTTGACCAACTTGCAAAATGTTTTTGCTTGGTTGGAATGTACAAGAAAAACTTTGTTTTTTTTAAATCTATCCCCGTGTTGGTCAAAATTTCAACTAATATCATGTTGGTCAAAATTTCGATGAACACGGGCATAAATTAAAAAAAAAGGCGGCATTTGCTTTAAAAGAAATAAAGAAATGGAGAAACCGTAACGTAAAAGGCTTACATTAAATCCAAATCAAAAGTTATTTTTTTTGTGTTTCATTTGACCATTAGCTTGGATTTTTTCTTTGGAGAAAACATGAGCTATGGAGAGGGTTTGGAAACCCTAGCAGCTACCATGGAAGAAGGAAGAAAGATCTACCGCTATGAAAGGATTTGTCTAGAGTTTGTAGTTTCCATGAAAGGATACTGCCTCTGTGACTTCTTTGTGGCTTCTTTGCTGGAAACATTGCTTCATTTGGAAGAATTTCTAATTTTTCTATGGCTACAAATGAAGAACCTCTGATTTTTATTTGAAAAACCGTGACTTCTTGTACAAAATGTGGATGCCATGGAAGGATTTTTTTGTTTTTTACATGGCTGAAAGGTATTTTGTTTGTATTTCCCTCTTGTTGTTCTGAAACTCCTTTGAAATATACTAGGTTTTTTAAGAAAAAACTTCTGATTTTTCTGCAAATTTTGATAAAAAAACTGTATCTTTCTTTCATGAAGTTGTAAATCTCTGAGCATTTTTGCCTTTTGCTGAAAAAACATGACTGTTATTTCGTTTATGTTGGCATTTTTGGAAACAAATCATGGCTACTATTTGCAAAACAATCTAAAAATCTATATCTTTTCACCTCCATGCTTTACTGTTCATACTATTTTTGCTTTGAAAAAGACTGGTTTTTTTCAAAAAATTGTATCTAGGTATGAAGAAAAACAACCCAGAATTACTTGCTAGTCATATTTGTTGACATTTTCTTTAGAAAAATGAATTTATTTCAAAATCAGCAATCTTTGTTAAAAAAATCTGAAAGTGCCCATAACATTAGCTACTGAAACTTAACTAGTTGTTCCTTCCTTTACACATTTTGGCTTCATTGTTGAAAGAAGAAAGTAATATTTTTTCCATTTGCAATAT
>MU225854.1:3191259-3227683 GCA_018584345.1 Thuja plicata | reverse complement strand
CATTTATTAATTGTCTATTTAAAATTTATAAAAAAAAAAAAAAAAAATATGGCAAAGGGGAGGTGGGACCCCATCCCCACCTACCCCAAGGGGCCTGCGCCACTTTCCAAGGTGGGCGGCCTGTTTAAGTGGTCCCCACAGTCCTTTAAGGACTATGCACCGCATGTGTAGGGGGAGGTACCCGCGGGCCCCCCACCTCTCGCGCTTAATGCGCAGGGGGGTGTGCCGCACGACCCCCCCCCATGATTATATGGTTTGTTTTTAAATATAAAGTTTTTCTTTTTAAAATTATGTAATTCAGTTTTTTTTTATTAAATCAGTAAAAATTATTTGATTCATTTTTTTATTAGTGCACTTATTTATTATTAATGATATTTTTAATATCAATTTTATTTTTATAAATAGTTAAAGTTAATAAATGATTTAATCTTATGTTATTTTCTTTAATTGTATATAAATATTCAGTTAATGTTTTATTTTAATTTCTTTTAATTAAGACATGTAATTAATTTTTAATTGTTATAGGGTTAATGTTTTTAATTAATACATGATTATTAATTTTAATTAATATAGAGGTATTAATTTCAATTAATATATTTTTCATTTATTAATTACATTGTCTTAATTTTTAATCAATTAAATTTACATTATATTAAAGTCATGATGTAATTAAAGTACGTCCCTAGTTAGATTGATTCAACTAATGTAATGGTTATTCTAATTAGTCCATTTAGATGCTAGGAGTAGTTCGAATGGATCTAATTTCGATGTCATTTATTGTGATTGAATTTAATCATAAAATTGGACTTATTAATGGATGAAATGAGTTTATCTTATGCATGTGGATGGTTTAAATAGATGAAATTGTTATCCATGTATGTTTATTTTTTTCAGTCCTTTAGGACGTTTCTGTTTCTATGCAACTGTATGGTCTTCTTTTGTTTGTATGTGATATTATGGGAGCATTAGACGACCTAGGATGTATACAGAGGCTAGGGGGTGTAATTATATTTCTGTTACTTCATGGCATGAGTGTTATCTGTTATTACCCTAAACTGACCATGATGACACTTTCGATTATGAATGTGCTAGTGTACCTATGTGACCGTTCCTGTTGTATGGGATATTGATTTGGGGTACACTAGGGTTGTGACCTATGCTAGATCTGTTAGGATCTTTGAGCCTAGGGTAGGTTACCTAGATGTGTAGTAGGTGGTGGCTTGCAATAAGTTCCGTGTCCGTTAGAGACTACTGGATTGCTTATTGTGGAGTTTCTTAATAAGTGATAACTAAATACATATTTGGGGATATTAAAATGGATTAATAAGATGTGTCCTCACCCATGCTTGAGTGCTAGTATAGGATAAGATGGTGTTGAGAAGATGTTAGTTTCCTTGCGAGGTATCTGACATAGTTAGTGGCCTTGTCAGTATGAGAGGACATTAGCTCCGTGTATGGTCACTTAGGTGCTAAAATTCTTTGTGATTATCTGGGCTGAACTTAAGGGTTAGACGTACATGATGACACCTTCCTTTACACATGCTAGATTTCCTACGATGTCAGTTGCCTCTAGATTAGTGAGTCTTACCTTTTTATGATGATTAGTACATTGAATTAGAGAGCTATCAGGATCCCTTGCTTAGTGGTTATACCTTGTTGGTTTTGGATATCTGATTGGGATCTGTTGTTATCTCCTCAGCACGGTGGGGTGGACCTTTGTGGTTGTACACGGATGGGTGGTAGTGATTCTTTATCCATTGAGATTCGACGTCCTTATACCAGGTGCTTGATGGTTTCTTGCAGATGAGCTCTTTATGTTCCTTCATCATTTATTATGTAATTTCATTATTGTAATCTTGTATTAGAGTATCGCATGTGATACCTAATCTGGAAATTGTAATAGTAAGTAGTTTAGAGTGATTACCACATACCCTGCGACATGTGCAGTGGATGTGAGTTTATGGTGGTTTCATGGTTATCCATGAGGATTGTAATTATGGTTATGTAAGTTGTATTTGTTATGTTTAATCAGATGGAATCTATTGTTATATTGTTAGTTGTGTTTTGCTTTAAGTAATTCAACGTCATGGGACCCTTGGGTCGTGTAATCTATGTGAGTGTAAGACATGTGTATAAATGGTAATCACTTCCACATGAATTTATGTTTCTTTATGTTAAATTAAAAAAAATAAATATTCAGCACACATAGTGACATGTTCTAGGTTAATCTCTCTTGGGTTCCCTGGTGGGGTGTTACAATGTTTCATTACTTTACTTTTTTACATTTCACATATGCAATTCTGGATTTATTAGTATACTCTGCATATTTGTTGTGTTTCGGTAAATATTTACCTGCTTATCGGTAATCATACATAAGAGAGATTAACAAAGCAATCCGACAAGTAGAAAATTGATAAAAGTATTTCAAGGCATTCATCTTGTAGGACAAAGGATAAATAGAGACATAATTTTTAGTTTTAAGTTTTAAGGGTTGATTTAAGGATTAATTTTTGAGGCCACTGATTCACCCCCCCCCTCTCAATTATTACTAACACTGAGAAATGTAGGCCATGGGAAGAGATGTTTCTTTATCACTGTCCTTTTAGTCTAAAAGTGAGTGAAGTAAATAAATTCATACAACGACAACTTAAATAATATGTTATCATGAAAATAATCCCCGTATTTGATGAGCTAATGAAATATAAAACATTTTGTCAGTAATATGGGTCAAAGACGAAGACTCTCTATGATGGTCTCTTGAGATTTTTTATCTTTAGTATACCAGGTCGTTGCTATTTTGATGCTTATGACATCTACATCAAAAATAGTGCTATACGTATGATGATCCTTCCTGTCGAAAACTCATTGCATTCCCGTCAGCATTCTGACAGGTTAAATGTTGGATAGATTCAATTTTGACGACAGTGCTATACGTCCAACAGGTTGTTGTGTTAGAAAGTCATAGCATGTCCATTTCCTTTTCGATAGGTATAACGTTGGACAGACTCCATTTTTGACAGACATGTTTGACGGGACTTCTATACGTCTGACAATTTTTTTTGTCGACCAGTCATTGCATATCCATCGATATTCTGATAGATATAACATCAAAGAGACTCTATTTTCTGACAATATGTCTATTAGAGAGCCTACACGTTCCATCAAATTTCTGATAGATGAACCATAATAAATAGAGTAAGTTTCTATTAGTGTGGTAATTTCTAATGGATTCATCGGTTAGAATACTGACGGTTACCACTTCTATCACAATTTTCAACTTAATAACCCCAACAAATGCATCTATCAAATGGTCAAAAAATAGGCGTTGCAATTCTAACAAATACTAGTTGGAATTTGGCCTCAAATGTACTAGTGTGGTTATTGAGCAAGAGATATTTAACGAGCATAACTGGATTGGTCACCGAGCTAACTGAAG
Organism: Thuja plicata; assembly: GCA_018584345.1. NCBI lineage: Eukaryota > Viridiplantae > Streptophyta > Pinopsida > Cupressales > Cupressaceae > Thuja > Thuja plicata. The sequence goes on along the minus strand of MU225854.1, from coordinate 3,224,247 downwards.
TTATTACTGAGCGTAACTAAAGTTAATGACCAAGCTAATTGAAGTTGATCACTGATCATAACTAAAGATAAAGAATGACAAATACACTTAGCTGGTAGGAGCTATATTTAGATTGACTGGTTGATTTCTTTATTCTTATTGATTAGTTGAACTAAAGAAAAGAAGATACTTAAAGCATGTTTTATTCCCAGCTATCATGGAGAGATTTGTGAAATAAAACTGAAGGAGATCTTTAAAGATTAAAGCAAGCATGGAAAGCTTTACGGATCAAGAAGTGATCTACAATGAAAACAAGGAGATTGAATGGCTAAAAATTGTCTATATAAAGAGATAAGTAATTCATTATGAAAGGAGGAATGCTGACTATAATTCTTGTGAAGATAGAAGTCTTCATACAGATCTCATCATACCGGCTAAAGAATAGAGCCAAGAAATTTTGCAGACACCGAGCAACAAAGGACAAAGCATTCACTGAGAAGAAAGAAGAAAGAAGGGGAGAAAAGGAATTGAAGAGAATATTGATCGGAGAGGTATTATTGGACTAACAATAGATCTAAATATCTGCAATTTAAATTTGTATTATTGAACAGATCATTTATTGTATCAGTTTAACCATTGATTTAGAAAATCTCTTAACCGAGTGGGATTTAACCATCCTTATTGTATTGAGATACTCAAGAGTATCAAAAGGTTTTCTTGTTGACAATATAGTGAGTGCTAGGTCAAAAGAAAAACTTTTAGTTTTGAATCCTCTAACAAGGTCGCACTTAACAGTGTATTTTTAACCTTTAACAGGGTTGGCTCTTCACCGAGCTCACTTTAGAAGAGTGGAAATTTTGGGTTACCAGTCCCAAGTGGTTTTTCCCTTAATAGGGTTTCCATGTTAAAATCCACGTTTCAAATGTGTATTTCTTTCATTGCATTGATAGTTTTATTTACACATTACTAAAACTGGATTGGTCGGTAAACACTAAGTTTAATTGTTGCTACTCGGTAAAGGCTAGAAAAGATAAATAGTATATCTTATTGAGTAGTATATATATTTGTTAAAGTTATTTAAGGCATACATCATGATGGACTGAAAGATAACTGAGGATATTATATTTGAGATATAAATGTTTGGTTGAGTTTTTGGAATTATTTTTAAGGCCACTAATTCACCTTCCGTCTCAGCTATTCTAACACCATAGAGAGGATAATTCTCATGACTAAAAACATCGGTTAAGGTAAAACTTGTCAAGGTGACTTTTACAAACAGTGTCTCACTGCCAAAATGCTCACTCCAAGTGGGCTCACAACCTAAAAAGGCTCACTACCGATACACCAAGGGATTTACAACCTAATGGCTCATTACCAAGTAAAACTAGATATGAATTGAGAAGGTTGCATATACATATGCATTAATTCAAATCCTTTTAGGTGTAGATCTCCACACAACTTGTTTGCAGTGGATCCAGTTAAGAATATTCCACAACTTGCTTACAACCTACCTGTACCAACCAACACACAAAAATTGCTTGCACTTATATATACCTTTATATTTTCTTGCACACACAAATTTTTCCATACCTGGACACACGCACACACACACACACACATCATTGGTATATACACCAAGTTGGCCTCAATCACTTTATCCTAAAAAAATATGTCAATATGTTTCCTTCCAACAGTTAGCAAGTCAACCTAAAAACACTTGGTCTAAGAAGAGGTTTTCCAATATGTTTCCTTCCAATGGTCATGATAAAACACAATAATTACCAAATAACACTACAATCACTAGAGAAAACATATCAACCAAGATCATCTAGAACAAAAATGAGAAAAACTACCAAGGCCAACAACTTGACGCCATAGAGCATGGATGAAAAGGAATAAGTATAAAAAAATGTGGATTACAAGGTCATCATTATCATATCCAAAAATATCATTCCATATACATACAGATCCAAACCATCAAACATTATTCAACTTCTTTCCTTTATCTTTAACTTCAAATTTGTATCCATAGTTATCACTATTTCACAAACATTCAAACTAATCGAAACACAAAACTGCCTGCTACATCAAAACCAAAAAATTTAGACACCTCATACCATCATCATTATTTTCTAGAGAAAGGATATTCTAGAAAACATACCCGCAAATACTTTCACACTACAAAACATCTTCAATACACACCTCATACCATCATCATTAGTTCTAAAGAAAGGATGTTTCAAAAAATATACCTATAAACACTGTCACACTAAACAACATCTGCAATACTTATCTTCCACTCTCTTGTCTACACTTGTTAGTCATACTAATATACTACATATTTTTTAGAGTTTTTCTGAACTACCAAGACAAACAATAACCATTCTGCATACTGTGATCTATCTCGAGCACCAGGTTTGAAATCAATGTCAACCAAACACATAAGTTTAACAATCCCCTGCTTTTTCATTGATGGAAATATATATACAAATCCACTCCTCCTCTGATATTTATCCTCATAAAGAATCTTCTCCCCTTCTTATATTTATCCTCTATACATCCATATATTATTCTATATTACTCCCCCTTTGACATCAAGGACAAAGGTACCCCCCAAAAAATTGAGCATAAAAAAAAATGTCTCAAATTTAGTGACCTAGATTTTTTTTTCTTATACCTCTCCTTGAGTTATAGAATAAGGTCCTTCTAGGATTTCATTTCCAACTGTAGAGTCCAATACATGCTATTACAAATTATCAATGGGTCAATCACATTAGTCATATTTTTTAGAACAATGGGATTCCACTCATGTTTTTCTGACAATTCAAGGAGATTGGTGAGATGTTCCAGTTTAGCTTCAACTATCTTCTTGACAATTTAGAAAGTTTTTATCACTGTTGGGAATGAGTTGAGTAACTAAGAGGGGAGGGGTGAATCAATTACCACAAAACTAATCCAATTCCCTTAGATTTCTTAAACAAACTTATCACTCTGCTCAGTTAATAAAATATATTCTACTGTAACTCGGTTAACAAATAAATCTTAAGATATTAAATGTGATTAACTTTTAGTGATTAAGTGCAGAAACATAAAGCATATAGAAAATAACATGTACACAAATGACACCAAGATTTAATGTGGAAAATGAATTTAGGAAAACCACCGATTGCAACTAGTTACTATTTTTCACTCTTCTGAAGTGAGCCCTATTAAGAGCCAACCCTGTTAAAGGTTACAAAACACACTGTTAGGTGTGACCCTATTAGAGGATTTAATCACCATGTTAGGAGTGGCCTTTTTAGAGGTATTCAAACACTTCAATATAAAAATGCCACCTTGTGAGAGCATTTATGAAAGATTGTTAAGTCTACTCTGTCAAGAGATTTGGATCACTGCTACAATTGTTAGAGAGTAAAAATGAGTTGACCTGATTGAAAAAGAAAGTGAATTTGTAGATTTAGATCTCTGTACTAGCTTTAACTGGATCCTCACTGATCAAATATTCTTTTGTAGCTCAGTCTGGATATTCTATCCTTAATCAAAATTCCTTCTTACTTCACCTTCACTCTTCAAATCAAAAAATATACTACATATTCAATCCAAACTTGACCTTGTATATATATGATAGGCCTTGTCAAGTCAGCCTAAATACCCTTCCAAATAAATAATAAAACTCAAATCTATCAGCTTCAATTAACCAATTAAACATAAAGTGTAAACTGCTATTAGTCGGCTGACACTAAATGCATAACTCAGTTGACACTGTAATCCTTCGATGCCCGACCGTAACTCGGCTAAAACTAAACTTACTGTATTGCCTGAGTGAGCTCAGTTAATACTACAAATCACTTAGCTGATACTGGAGTCTTTTTCAATGCCCAAGAGAGCTTGACATACACTAACTGTTCTTGGTTAGGTTTAGACATTTGTGTAAAACCACTACATTTGTGTAACATCAATGGCAATACACAATTGAATAATTATCTTCAACAATATCCATCTTTGGCATTGATCACAACACAACATTTCATTATACAAAGAATTTTAGATCAACTGAAACAAAAATAAATTTTTTATGTCCTTAGCTTCATTCTGATTCTCATCCAGAAAACTCCCTCTATCTTCACATTCATTGATATACATATTTTTCCCTCTTACATCAATCTCAGTTTCTGATAAAATTTCTCCCTTTGATATACTAATTTCTTTGGCATGAAATCAATAATCTCTCCCTCTTTGACATCCAATGCCAAAGACTCCATCCGATGAAGTTGTAATGTACCTGATGTATTGATTCATATGCAATAAGCTCTAATAATCTGCATCAACTTGTTAGATCTTCACTGTAGCTCGGTTGATGCATCACTAATCTGTGCTTTAGTGAGCGTCAGTTAGGGGAATCACCCCTAGCTTTCCTCTAAGATACAAGAATGAATCCTTAGGTAAAGGTTTTGTGAATATGTCTACAATTTATTCTTTAGTATTCACATATTCCAACCTTACTTCCTTGTCCTGAACCAATTCTCTCAAGAAATGATACCTTATTGCAATATGATTACTCTTAGTATGCATCACATGGTTATTTGAAATGTTAATAGCACTAGTGTTGTCACAGTAGATAATAAATGGTTCTTTGATTTCCTCCTTCATATCTGACAACAACTATTTGAACCATATGATATTTGAACAATTCACTGCTGTAGCAACAAACTCTACCTCTACTGTAGACTGAGAAATGAAAATTTGTTTCTCGCTAGTCCAAGAGACTAACCTCTTTCCAAGAAAGAATGCTCCACCACTGGTGCTCTTCCTATCATCAACACTTCCTTCCCAATCAACATCAGTAAAATTCTTCAAGTCAAAGTTTCCTCCTTTCTTATACCATAGTCCATAATCTTCAGTGCCTTTAAGATAGCTCAGAATCCTTTTGATAGCCATCAAATGATTTTCTCTATGATTAGCTGAAAAACTTGCAACAATACCAAATGCTAATGCAATATCAGGCCTAGTGTGAACAACATAGTGCAGTTTACCAATCATGGATCTATAGGTAGTCTAATTTACCTCCTTTGAATCATCATCCTTAGACAACTTATGTCCAGTAGACATAGGTGTCCCAACTGGTCTGGAATATTCCATTCCAAATTTCTTCAGTATCTCTTTGATGTATTTAGACTAAGTTATGTAGATACCATCCTTCATCTAATGAACTTGTAAACCAATAAAGAATTTGATTTCTCCAAACATAGACATATCAAATTCCTTACTCATTGCTTCAGAGAGTGCTTTTCATAAATCATCATGTCCAGTGAATAGTAATCATCAACAAATATATCTTCTAATAGTATCTTGTTCTGAGGTCCTTCTTTGATGTACAAGCTACTATTATCTTTAGTTATTTGAAATCCAATACTTACTAGGTAACCATGTAGTCTTTCATACCAAGCTCTAGGAGATTTCTTCAGTCCAGACAAAGCTTTATGCAATTTTCAAACCATATTCCTTTTGTTAGGATCAACAAAACCTTCAGGTTGCTCAATGTAGACTTCCTCTTACATAATTCCATTCAAGAATGCAGATTTTACATCCATTTGATATACGTTGAATCCTTTATGTGCTACAAATTCCATAAGAGTTATGACTCCTTCAAGTCTTGCAATAGGAGAAATTTTTTTTCCATAATCAATACCCTCTTCTTGAGCATATCCTTTACACACTAATCTTGCCTTGTTTCTAGAAACTTCACCTTTTCATTCAATTTTTTTCTAAAAACCCACTTAGTACCAATCACATTCTTGTCTTTTGGTCTAGGCACAAGAGTCCAGGTCTTGCTCTTTTATATCTTCTCAATCTCTTCATTCATGGATTATATCCAAATTTCATCATTCAAAGCATCTTTAATGGATGTAGGTTCAATTTCACTAAGCAAACATGTACCTTTAAGTTTTTTCCTTGTTATTATACCTTCTGTCTGATCTCCAATTATTTTCTTAGGTGCATGATGCCTTCTGACATATTTGGCAAGTACAGGTTCCTTCTTGTTTGATGCTGGGCTTGCTTCATTTGGTTCACCATGCTCAAACATTCTATCCTAGTCTTCTGACTGAGACTTGGTTGCCTATGTCTGAGACTCAATTGCCTCTGTCTGAGACTTGGTTTCCTCTTTTCGAGACTCAATTTCCTCTGTCTATGACTTAGTTGCAACTGTTAGCAGCTTGGTTTGCACTTGTTGTAACAAATTTTGTGCTGACAAATTCAGTGGTTTGCATGGTTTCTTTCCAATCACCATTGCTTGTGTCTTAGGTATAGTATCAGGTTCATAATACACAAAGTTCTTGTAGTCCTCAGGCTCTTTACTACTCTTTTTCTCTACAAACTCATCAATATTTACATGTACACTTTTTATAACTTTATGAGTAGCAAGATTCAAACATTTATATGCTTTGTTTTTATAGGAGTAGCCTAGGCATATGCCTTCATCACCTTTTACATCAAATTTTCCATTTCTTTCTTCCTTCAAGATGTAACATTTACTTCCAAATACTTTGAAATAATGAACATTGGGTTTATAGCCATACCATAATTCAAAGGGCGTCTGATCATTACCTTTCTTCAGTTGAACTTTGTTCAAGGTGTGAGCTGCAGTGCTGATAGCTTCCTTCCAATATTTGGTTGCAACATTCTTTTCAATCATCAAGGTCCTTGCATAATCCATATTAATTCTATTTCTTCTTTCTACTATTCCATTTTGCTGTGGTGTACCAGGGGCATATACTTGTCTCTTGATTCCTCTTTCATTACAAAATTCATTGAACTCATTTTAAATTAATTCACCTCCTCTATTAGCTCTCAGGCACTTTAGTTTCTTTTCTATTTCCTTCTCAACTCTGGAAAGGCACCACTTAAACTTCTGAAAAGTTTCTGATTTTTCTTTGAGAAACATAACCGTCATCATTCTAGAATAATCATCAAAAAATAGAATAAAGTAATTCTCTCCAATGTAAATTGTTGTTCCAATTGGTCCACATAGATCAACATGCACTAACTCGAAGACTTCTTTAGTATTGTATTTCTTGCTCTTGAAACTAGTTTTTCCCATCTTCCCAATTTGACATTGTTTGCACATTGCCAACTCAAGTTTCTTTAAAATATGAATACCTCTTACTTTTCTGTTCTTTCTTATGTTTACCAAGTTATCAAAATTCACAAGACACAATATTTTTTTCCATAACCAGCTTTCTTCTATTTGTGCACTAAAACATGAACTTTCAGTGAGATCAAGATAGAATAGATTACCTTTTGTTTTTTTGCCAGTTCCAACTAGGTTTAGCTTACCATCCAGGAGCTTGGCCTTATCATTCATGAATTCTACCTTGAAACCAATGTTATTCAGCTATGCCACACTTAGTATATTACACCTTAGTCCTTCAACCCAATAAGCATTATCACATTTGATTCCTTCAGTTAGAACAATATGACCTTTACCTTTCACATAGCAAGGTTCATTATTCCCAAATTTGACACTCCCACCATCATAGTGCTCAAGATGTTCAAATTTTGTTTTATCACCAGTCATGTGGTGAGAACAACCATTATCAATTATCCAAGTGTCATTAACATGAGAGAAAAGTGCAGTCTTTTCATTTTCTTCATTATCTGACTCATCCTTAATAGCAATGTAAACCATTTCATCTTCATCTTCATTACTATAAGAATATTTTGCAATATAAAAATATTTATTACCTTTGTCCTTGTAGCTTTTGTGACTTTTTAAATCTTTCTTGCCTTTGTACTTGTTTAACTTTCTCACATCTTTATCTTCTTTGTTTGGAAACTTAGCAGCAATGTGGCCAACCTCGTCACATGAAAAGAAAATAATGGTATTCTTCCTTTGTACTGTCCTTTTCCTTTGGCAGCTCTCTTTGCAAGTAGTGATTCAATGATTTATAGTTCTTCATCATCAGATTCCTCATCACTATCATTGTCAATCTATTTTCCTTTTGATTTTCTATCCATCTTATGAAGGCTTAATTTAGCTTTGAATGCAAACTCAAAATTGCTAGGATTAGGAGAATAATTGTCAAAATTGTCCAATTCAAAATCTGTTAGCCTTCCAACCAATTCATCTAGAGTTATATCATTACTAAACCTAATCTCTTAAATAGATAAAAATCTAATTGCATAGATAGGAAGTAAAGTTCTCAATACCTTACTAACCAATGCTGATGGCACTGACACTTTTCTTGATTATTTCATTGTATTTTGTAATGTCTTTTCCTTCTTTCATTTTCATCTGACCAAACTGACCTCTGAGACTCTCTGATTTGGCTATATTTACATTTTCATCTCCTCCATGGATTTCATGTAGTTTCTTCCACATATCATAGGTAGTAGGGCAGTCCTTGACTTCATCAAATCCTGAATAGCTGAGTGAAGAAGCTATATCAATAATCATTATGTTATGATTCTTCATGTCCACCATCTAATCCACAGACATAGGTCTAGGTGGTTCCACATACTTGTGGCACAACAATTGAAAACTAGTATCTCCAATAGTAGATAGATGTAGCCTCATCAACTCTTTCCATGCAGGAAAGTTGTCTTTGTTAAGCTTGAGGATCTCCCTTCTGTAAGACATCTTTGATCTTTAGCTTAGGCCTTGAAAGCTTCCCTGAAATCACCAAATGATCTTATACCAATTTTTGGAAATGAGTTGAGTAATTGAGAGGGGAGGGGTGAATCAGTTACCAAAAAAAAATCCAATTCCCTTAGATGTCTTAAACAAACTTATCACTCTGCTCGGTTAACAAAAGATATTCTGTTGTAACTCGGTTAATAAAGAAATCTAAGATATTAAATGTGATTAACCTTTAGTGAATAAGTGCTGAAACATAAAGTATAAAGAAAATAATAGGCACACAAATGACACCAAGATTTAATGCAGAAACCCAATTTGGGAAACCACCGATTGCAACTAGTTACTATTTTTCACTCTTTTGAAGTGAGCCCTGTTAGGAGACAACCCTGTTAAAATGTTAAAAAACACATTGTTAGGTGTGACCTTATTAGAGGATTTAATCACCCTATTAGGAGTGGCCTTGTTAGAGGTCTTCAAACACTTCAATGTAGAAATTCCACCTTGTGAGGAGATTTATGAAAGACTGTAAAGTCTACTCTGTCAAGAGATTTGGATCACTGCTAAAATTGTTAGAGAGTAACAATGAGTTGACCTGATTTAAAAAGAAACTAAATTTGTAGATTCAGATCTCTATACTGGCTTTAACTAGATCCTCACTAATCCAATATTATTTTGCAGCTCGATCTAGATATTTTGTCCTTAATCAGAATTCCTTCTTACTTCGCCTTCACTCTTCATATCAAAAACTCTACTACATATGTAATCCACACTTTACCTTGTATATATATGATAGGCCTTGTCAATTCAGCCTAAATAGCCATCTAAGTAAACAATAAAACTCAAATCTCTCAGTTGCAATTAACCAATTAAACATAAAGTGTAAACTGCTGTCAGTCGGCTGACACTAAATGCATAACTCAGTTGACACTGTAATCCTTTGATGCCCGACCATAACTCAGCTGAAACTAAACTTATTGTATTTCCTGAGTGAACTCGGTTAATACTACAAATCACTTGGCTGATATTGGAGTCTTCTTCAATTCCCAAGAGAGCTTGACATACATTGACTATGCTCGGTTAGGTTTAGATATTTGTGTAACATCACTACATTTGTGTAACATCAATGACAATACATAATTGAATAATTATCTTCAACAATCACATCCTCACTCTGTCTTTGACCATCAATCAACATTGTTTGCAAATATTGTATCCTTTTTCTCTATGAACCATCCCTTCACTTAAAATATTACGGTGTTTTCCAAAAGTATTCATCTCAGACTCAATAGAGTCAAACTTAGCTTTGTAATTCTGCATAGCATTAGGCCAGAAAAGATAATACTTGTATATATTGGCCACACATTCAACACATCTTCTCATCTCCTTTATAGTTATTGATAATCTATTCCGTTATCTACCATATATTTATTCCATTTCTATTAGAAAGGCATATTTATCCTTAGTTTGTTCTTTGAATGTCTTTTCTTTATCATCATTAACCAACTCTGAATCCTTAACCTTAATTATTTCTTCCCGTTATTCAATTTTATTTATCTTCTTCAATTCCAGAGGAGAACTGTGAACCACCATTTCCAAACTTTTTTTGGTGGAGGAACTTGTTCTATAAACATTTACACTACCAAGTACCAGACCAGAACCACATACGTGCAAGGTTCATGAAGTAGTCTTTACATGATTTGTCTCTCTTTTTCAAGCTACTTAGGTACTAGTAAATTTGTTTTTCAATAGGAGCATCTAAATTCCATTCAATATTATCTTTCATCGGTAGATATTTCAAGAAATAAAACATAAAACACATAATTAGAGAACCAAATCAGAAAGGATATCCACTATCATTTGACATAACATGATTATCTAATAGCTGCATCCTCAATAATTCACATAAATCAAAGTTTTTCCTTCTACCATTTGATGTGTCATAAATATAACTATAGACGAAGTTACACCTTCTTTATTTATGAAATAAATATTGTAAGTAATGTCATAAGAAACATACCTTATTACAGGGTTAGCAATAGTATCAATTTATAATGCCATTTGATCACCCGTGCCACCGATTAGGGCATAGATCTCTTTGTTCTTGACTGACTTCATCACTAGAATAGGTCCATCACCACAAAGACCTGTAATAGTTGATATGACTTCCTTTGTAATCTGATAGGGTTTTTTCAAAATCACACAATTACTTTGGATATGACTTAAAACAAATTTAATGGACTCTTCATAAGAAAATCATAGAAACTCACTCCAAATATCCAACCCAAAATGTCCCAAATTTATGAAAATTGTTTGCCATGAAACCATTTTCAAGTGACTTGATTGACTTAATTTTTATGTTATTAAATTCATCCAATTGTACTCGACCAAACTTCCTACTGCCACTAAACACACCTTTGATCATCTTTGATTCTATATACCCCCTTTCTGCACAAAGCACCTACATTTTAGCTTTCCTTTCTCTTTACTACATGATCTCTTCTATACATAACACAAAAGGATTGTGAAACCATGATATTTAACTTTCTTGTTACGATTAGGGTTTTACTACTAAAATTGTCTTGTCAATCAACCGTACAACGCATATACAATCTATCAAAATATATCATTTATGCTATCAACACATGTCATGTCACAAATATGACATGCGACATCTTGATGAAGGGGGAAAAATGATTTTCTATGAAGCTCCTCCTAAGCCCGAGCAACTAGATCAATTAGGAGGATGATGCACTTATACTAGGATCGACTACAAACAACTCATTATAATTTTATTCTTTCTTTTTCCAAAGAAGTAAGTCCTTCTTAGATTCAAATATCTTTATTGGAACTCCTGTATTCTTGTAACTACTAGAAAAATGTCCAAACTCTTCGTAATTGTAACACTTAATGTTCTTCAGATCAGATTTTTCCAAAGTTATCCTAGATCTGCACTGATTAGCTTTATGACCATAACCATATCATAGATAATAATATCCATGAAAGGATTTACCCACAAATGATCTATTCATTCCATCAAAATTTTAATTCATTCTGCAGTAACTTGCTTTGTGACCAAAGTTCTTATAATAAAGAATTTAGTAGTTTGAATCCATTTCTGTCTGCATTCAATTATCTTATGTTTGAATCTATTGCACTAAAAATAATAACCATTAAATGAGGGGTACCTTTGAGCATTAGGTTGTCAAAGAAGAGGCCTTCTTGTTAGAGTTATTTTACTCCATACGAGGCTCACATTTTAAGATTTCACTTCAGTTCATTCCTTATCTTCCCCTTTATTATTTGATCCTAATCCATTTTTGTTAACTGGTGGTTTATGCACATTCAACAGTTCATCTAGTGCCACACTACTTTTGTTGAATTTTGCCTTAGATTTTAGATTCATAATTTCTTGTTTCAGTCTCCCACATTCTTGTGATTTTTTATTTTATACACTCTTCAAATTTTCCTATACTTTCTCACTTTCTTCAATCTTTAGCTTATGATATTCAATTGTTGGGTTTTCATCTTTTAACTCTTTTCCAAATTCCTTGTACCTTATTTTGAATTTTCAGATTTGACTTCTTAGTTCCTCGACATATTTATTTACTTTTTGGATATTTTATTTCAATTCTTTATTCTCTGATTTGACACTCTCTAGATCATAAAGAGTAGTCTTCAAATCTTCATTTGATTAGTACTCTTATGCCATATCTATCCAATTTTTCCAAGATCTCCCTCAAATAATTAAGCTAATTACAAGGTATTAGGATCTGATACTAATTGTTGAACATACTAGAGAAATGAGGGGGGCGGGGGGTGGATTAGTTGTATATCAAAACTTTTATTTATTTTATAGATCGAGATCTGATAAATTAATTCTTTAACCACTTAACCAATCTAGATGTAAACATGAATAAGCACACATATGAATCTTACACCATTAACAATAGATCTTTACCTGGAAAACCCAATATGGGAAAAACCATGGAGAAGATAGTTCTCATGAATAAAAACATAATTAAGGTGACATCGGTCAATGTGATTCTTACAAAGAGTGACCCACTGCCAAAATGCTCACTGTAAGTGGGATCACAACCCAAAAAGGCTCACTGCCGATACAACAAAGGCTTTACATCCTAATGGTTCAGTGCCAAGAAAAAAAAAAAATGAATTGAGAAGGTTACTTATACACATGCATGAATTCAATTTATTTTAGGCTTATATCTCGACACAACTTATTTGCAATAGATCCAGTTAGGAATCTTCTGAAACTTGCTTACAACCTACCTATACCAACCAACACAAACAAAATGGCTACACTTATCTATGCATTTGTATTTTCTTGCACACACACACAATTTTTTCATACCTCCACACACATTTATACCACTGGTATATGCACCAAGTTAGCCTCAAAATTTTTTTCCAAATAAATATTTTTCAATATGTTTCCTTCCAATGGTCAGTAAGTCATCCTGAAAAATGTTTTTCCATGAAGAAGTTTGCCAATACGTTTCCTTGCAATGATCAAGATCAAACACCATAATTACCAGAGCACACTGCAATTACAGGATTAGACATAGAAACCAAGATCAACTAGAAATAACATGAACACAACTATCAAGGCCAACAAATCAATCCCATAAAGAAAATTAGAGCATGGATAACAAGGAATCAATATACCAAAAATGTTGAACACAAGGTGATCATTTTTTGTATCCACAAAGATCATTCCATCTACATACACATTTGAATCATCAAACATTATTTAACTTCCCACCTTGATCTCTAAATTCAAATCTCTATCCATAGTTATCACTACTACACAAGCATCTGGAGTAATCAGAACACAAAACTGTCCACCACATCAAAACAAAAAAACTCTGAGACCTCATACCATCATCATTAGTTTCTGGAGCATGGATCTTCCAGAAAATATACCCGCACACATTTTCACACTGCAAAACATATGCAATACTTAGATTTCACTATCTTGTCTACACTTTTTACTCATACTAATATACTACATATTTATCAAGTCTTGTCCAAACCACCAAGATGTCCAAAAAATATTTTGGATACTGTGATCTATCTGAATCACCATGTTTGACATCAATGACAACCAAACACATAAGTTCAACAAATGCAACAAGTTGAAAACCATACCCAATATAAAGGATAATATGCATGGTTAGTGATGATAATTGGGTTAATTTGTTCCAAATTTTTTGTTTTTTTATCAAAAGTTTTGGTTATGACCATGTCTTGGGAAAATTAGTTTTGAATTTATCTTAGTGAAAATTCAAAAAATTCTAAGTATTTTCCTTTTTGTTGGCATTTATAAAATTTTCTAAACCTTATAGATTTTTTTCATAGTTTGCAAAATTTCTAAAATTGCAAAAAGTTATTTTTGTTGGCAATTTTGTGAGTTAGCAATCTTTTTGAAAACCTAACAGACTTTTTCTGTTGGCAATTTTGTGAGTTCTAGAACTTCTAGTTTTCTAAAAATATTAATCTTCTCTTTCTCTATTACTAAGTTTCAATATTTTTATTAGGTAAGCATGAGAAGGGCCAAGACCCATTGCATCACAAATATCAAGGCAAAAAGAATGAATCTTATAAAAATTGAGATTGGTGAATGTTTTTTATTAGAGTAGGGAATTAGTAAGAGACAAGGGTCTTGAACCTAAGCACCGAAGTTATCTTTCACAAGAATTGGAAGAGGAGGGGAAGGAGAATGATGCTTCCTTTTTCTATGGAGTATAATGTGCAACCAATGGTTATTCTCCCATTGGGGAACCGACAACAAAGTTCTGAAAAGAGGAAGGGAGTGCGGGAATCAACAACAATAGAAGTGGAGACAAGTGGAAATCATCAACTGCAGAAGAAGGAAAAAATAGTGAAGAAGGAATCAAAGTGAGATGAGTTAGAAATGAATCTGTAGGAGGTCAAAGCCATGAGAAATAACTCAAAGTGAGTTTAGAAGGACACTAGATGCTAAGTTTCAATATTGTAAATACTTATCAAACTACCATTTTTTTTAAGATGCTAAATTTATTGATTTCAATTAGTTTATGAACTTATGAAAAGATTTTAAAAGTTCAAAAATTTCTGAAAGCTTCTTTAGAAAGGTGATGTAGGAGCATCTAAGTGCATGAGCAATCCACATATTCAGAAATATGATTTTCTCTATTTGATTTTATCTTGTTGTGCCTTGGTTTTGGTCTCGTACGAATTTTTTTGTTCAACTTATACTCTCCTCTAGATATATTGGAACTTATTAATAATTGGGAGTATTTTTGCAAAGTTAAATATAGTTTTTATTATTGCATTGCAAATGTTATTTAAAAAACATTATGGGAACAAAATACCGTGCACGGGCTTGATTGAGACATTTAATGCATATTTTGGAGCCTTGTTAATTTGAATTTTCTCACCTATTTTTAAGGGAGTGGAATGTGAGGAGATTGGACAAACATGTGGTGGTGATAGAAGAATGAATTGTAAGTTTTGTTTATAGGCTAATTTGGGAAGATTCCTATGTCAAGATAAAAAAAAATGGTAGTCTCATTGAAGAAGTTCAACACCCTGATTTTGAAAGAGAAATGTGGTATTGAAGATGCAAAAATAGAAGAAAATGAATAGAGGAATGTAGGAGTAAGAGCATGGGTGCTAGGAGGAACATGTACAAAGACGAATAAGTTATTTGAGTTTCCTCTAACTAATTTTGATGTATTTTGTACTCAAATGTCGAGAGGATTAGAGTCAAAAGAATTTGCATAGTTTTTAACATTGATTTGATACTTGTTGTATCTTGTTGATTGTATTAAATTCTATATTCTTATTCAATAAAAGTTAATTACTTTCTTTTCAATTCTTTACTCTTGCATATTAAACTTTGTGAGTTACTTGATTTCTGCAGTAAGAATTGATAATTCTTTTTGGATTCTCTTTTCTTGATCTATTTGAGACTAAAGTTTGTTTCAATTGTGGAGAGATAGGTTGCAAGGCTATTTTGAATATAACATTAAAAAAAAAAAAAGATTAGTTTAAAAACAAAAAGATTTCAAGACCATGGAATACATAGAAGAATTCTACTATTTGGACATTCATGCTAGAAGTATTGAAGGTGACACAAAAAAGCTAGCAAGATATGTGAATGGTTTACGGGTTCACTCCAGGATTAGTTAATCTTGGTCATGATGGTAATTATTGAAGAATCCTACTGGTATGCACTTAAAATTAGGTGGTCATATGAAAAACTATTTTTTCTCTACATTCCTCTACCAATATGCACTTAAGTGCATTGATATGCCTCTAACCATCATGAAGAGTTGGAGGTTTAAGTGGGAATATTAGTTTGGAACTTGTCTTAGTAAAAATTCAAATTCTAAAGTGTTTTCATCTTTGTTGGCATTTGTAGGTTTTTCTAAGCCTTATGGATCTTTTTAATAGTCCAAAAACTTTCTAAAATTACAAAATGTTATTTTTGTTGGCAATTTTTTGAGTTGGAAACCTCTTTAAAATCCCAACAAGCATTTTCTACTAGTGATTTCATGAGTTCTAATACCTCTAGTTTTCTCAACAAGTAGTCTTTTCTTTCTTTATTGATAAGTTTCAATATTGTCAAACTTTTTGAAATACCCCTAAGTTTTTGTCTGAAGATGGTGAATTTATTGATTTTGGTTAGTTTGTGAGCTTATCAAAAGATCAAAAGTTTTTGAAAGCTTCTTTAGAAAGGTTTCTAAGTGGAATTGTTGATTTATTTATTCTTGAATCCACAAAAAGTCAACAAAGTTATAGAGTTTCAAAAAGTTTCCAAAATGGTGAATTTAGTGCATTGGCATTTATTAATTACCTCCCAATTTACAAAATGTGTGGATTCAAAATGTCAATTTAATGTATAAATAAGGGTTTGTAGGCTCATTGTCATTTTATCACATATAAACAATGAAGTCTTGATGCCATGTGAGCTATTTTTTTCATCCTCCATTGCAATGTTGTTATTGTTCATATTCTATGTTGGGAGGTATGCCTATTGTTCTCCTTTGGAGGTGTTTGGGTTTCAAATCATTGGTTTTTTATGCTCTTTTGCTATATTTATTTAAATTACTTAAATGTTCCAATGTTTGACCTACTCCTCAATGAAATGTAAATATCAAAATTATAACCCGTTCCCATATAAAATATTCCTCTTTGTTTTTTACTAATATCTCCTTGAAACCTTGGCCGATTACATTTGGTTGATAATAGAAATTCACAAGATGAATGCAAACACCAAAGGTATGAGTTCTCTTACATTTTTTCATGAATTCATTGTAGAAGGATGAGATATAAGTCTAGGCCACATTGAAGTAGAGGATTTATGTAACATAATGCAAGAGAATCCTAGAAAACCAATGGTTGAAGTAGTTATCTCAAGTGGGCTAACAAATGTTGGAGTATTTCCACATGTAGTTTAGTGTACAAATTGGTACTTTCTTGTGTTAAACACTACAACCTTAAAACCTAATAAGTAAAAGTTATTGATGATAATGTTTTTATTAGGTTAGATAGTCCTAATCTTAGCTTTATTATAAGGTTTCCTCCAATAAATGAGTTTGTTAATATGAATGGAAGGACTAGTGGCCATTATTTCCAATGAAAAGAGAGATGCTTAATTTACATTTACCAAATAAGGGAGATTCTTTGATTTCTAAAAAATTGGAAAGAGTACACTTTGTAGAAGAGATCTCTAACATAATCACCCTATTGAATAGGGTTACGAGAAGTAAAGATATTGATGTATTTGAATTTTGGATGTTTCGATTCATCATTGCAATTGGATATGCCTCCCAATTTATTGATTGGGGAAAGATGATACATGATAACTTGTGCAATGAAATAGTGAATTTCTAATGAAAATAATTTTTCTATATGTCCTCATATTTTCTAAGTGATTTTAAGCATGAGAGTATGACATGGTTTTCATACTCAAGGGTTCTATGATAATACTATATATTTTTATGATTATTACCCACAACTTCTTTAGGATATTGACAATACAAATTTTATGAGAGTTGGTGATGATTTTACCATGTCGATTATAAAAAAATAGGAGGGGGACATGACACTCAATATTTCACTCGAAGCATCACAATTGATCACCCAATATGGAAACGTCTTCATTCAATATCCAAATTTTTATACTACTTACCTAAGAATAGGTATATTTGAAGGCTCTCCTTAGAATATACCATTCTATGTGAGTAAATACCTCATTAATATTTTGGTATATAGACAAATAGATTTAAGTCTAAGTTACTACACTTGTAGATATTACTCGTGCATAAAATGTAGAGAGATTAGAAGCAAAGATAAGGTTTCATTTTTACATAACAATGATGTCATTTCATAGAAAAAATTGTTTCAAAGATAATTTTTACTTAATACTAGCATATAACCATGTTCTTTGTAATTAGTGTACAATGTCTATTATTATGTTTTGATAATATTGGTTATCCACCTATCTATTATTTCATCATATTGTTTGTTGGGTTTCAGTAGTTATAAGTATCTGTTGGTTGTTAGATATATTCCTCTTGGCAACTGTTGAGTCTTTTAAATAGATTTTATATCATCAAGGAAGTAGTATGATATAGTTAGATTAACTTTTATCCTTGGCCAACCATTTGTGGTCTTCTTTTATAATAATTTCATGTGTGAATAAAGGTATATCTTACTCTTGTATCTGGTATGCATTTTATCTCTATTATTAATTCATTTATCATATAAAGCAATAAAATATTTAGCATTGTTGGATTAAAATAAATTGGATTACATTTAAGCGATTCATACTCTAAGATCTCAATAAAGGTGAGAATTGGAAACAAGGTAATCAAGATAATAAGATTAGGTGATCTTTAAGGATCATCAAGGAAAGGGAACAACAGAAAAGATAAAAATTATAAACACTTTAGGAAGATACAACCAAATGATTCCCAAGTTGGAGCCCTTCTTGAGAATTTTATCAAGTTGATAAGTCAATACAACCTTATATAGATGATAAAAGTTGGTATATGAAGTCTTGTTCCTTCATATATTTGTATGAGAGTAGCCTTAGGAGCATTAAAAGGTTGTTAATTGGAGGAGAATTTGGGCCAAGTGTGTATAAAATAACATCTAAGGCCAAACACACATATAGAAGGACGAAGCCTAGGAAACAATTGAGTATTATATGGATGAGAGTGTGAGAGAAGCACCGAAACATCCAAATCAAAACTCTTGAGTAGGCAGATTCTAGGTGCTAGGTTTGCATCAAAATAAAACCATGGAAAAATCTAGTTGAGAAAATAAACTTTTTTCCAATTTTATGCAAGGTGTAGAGATTGATAAGTATAAAAAAATTGATCAAACCTCCATAAATACATGGGAGAGATTAAAGAAGGCCTTTAAATAAGAATTTAAATTGCTTCATGTTGATAATGGAACAATAGAAATAATATATAATATTGTATATGGTGAAATGGTGATCAATGATAAAACACCAAGTCACACATGTACATTAGAAAGGGACCCTAAAATGTGATCCCTTTGGACTAAATATGATTAGCACAACCCAAATAGATGAAGGGATGCTAAGGAATGATCTAGTCTTGAAAGGAAATTGTGATTTTAGAGCCTTATTTCCTTTTATGTAGGGATGATAGAAATGAAATATATACAAGTAAAGAAAACACTAATGCAATGATAAAAAATAAAATATCAACTCTAGTGTATCAAAGTAAGTGTATAAAAGGAACAAATATGAGGAATAAATCACCTTGAAGGCTAGTAGAGGATGTAACTTTAGATCTATAGAAACCCTGTCATACTGCACTGAAACTGAAAATAGATCGGGATCTGTAAATTTGCAAGTTGGAGCTCTCTGCTGTGAAAATATAATTTTTATAGGAATAGGTTGAACATGGTTTGACCTATAACCATGTATAGGTTCAAGGTGGTTCAATCTATACCATAGAGGGCTGAATATGAAGGTCTCAGGACTGTGAATGATAATACGCTTCCAGATTTGCAATTTTGAGTTTGGAACTCTGTGAATACACAAGAGAAGGGGAGATTATTGGGGGAAGGGGCATGCATTGGTCAAGCCCCTGTATAGGAATTAACCTTGAAATGAAATAAGTAAAGCATATAAAAAAGACAAATGTAAGTATTCACCTTTCTTGTCAAACACTTATGGATGGATACAAATCTGCTATACCCATAAATATGTATACTTTCTTGATGGCATATTGATATAATGTATGTCTTCACCAATGAAATAGATCTACACTTTCCAAATCATAGATCATGGATCTATGTATGATTGATATGCTTGAATGGAGAAGGAGAGGAATAAATAATGGATATGGATCTTCTTGCTAAATTGGGAATTCCTCCACTAATCCATCATGGGAGAGAGATTCACACAAATCAATAGGAGAATGCCTTGGAATGGATGGATGAAAGATAGCCTTCAAATCTTGGAACCAAATCCTTGCTTGAAATCACCAAAAATCTTTTGAATACACCTTGGAATTGATTGCTTGAACTCATAGGCATGTAATGGATATAAGAGATCTAGATGTGAAAATGAATGGAAAATGCCTCCTTGTATAGGGATTTCAGAGTCCAAATTTGCAGAAGTTGACTGTGCTAGGTGGGAAAATAAAAATACTTTGCATTGGGCCTGAAATCCACCAAATTTAAACCCCTAAGATATAGGTCAAAATTGGTTTGGACTATACCTAGTATAGGTCATACCAAGTTTGACCTATACCCGTAAGGGTAATTTTCAAGGCAAATTTTGTGGGGTTCAAGAAGTATTAAGAGGCTTAGGGAAAAACAGAGAGAAAAGTGGGAAAATCAAGTATAAATGCATCCAAAATCAAGGAGATCACTAAAATGGGGCTCAATAAGTCCTATAGCTTCCACATTTATGGGTGATAACTTTTTAGCAATATAAATTTAGCCCCCACTTTAGCAGGAGTATTAGACAAGCTCATTCTCATGGTAAAGTAGATCAAATGCATAAGATGATCTCACTTAAGTTAAGGAGACAAGGAAACATCAAGCCCCCATGTGACTTATGAGTTAGTTAGGCATTAGGTGGAGCTGCTATCGATAGTCAGTCAAGATCTGATTATTGTTCATTAGCCCCATAGAATAGTAGGGGTAGGGCAGCCCTTAGAATAGTAGGGGTGAGAACAAGGATGGGGATGGAAGCTCGTCCTCACTTATCGATGCCCAGTTTGAGGAGTAGAGAATAAGCTGGAATCAACTCCGCCCTATAGAATGGTAGGGCCCTTTAGAATGGTAGGGCATTCAGATAAAGTCCTCATCAAATCCATAACTAAGATGAGAGAGAGAGAGAGAGAGAGAGAGAGAGAGAGAGAGAGTACCTTGGCCCCAGTAATATTTTATGTCTTACTTTGAACCACACAAAGAAAGAAAAGTGTGACCACCATGCCCAGTAAGATTGTATGTCTTACTATGGACCACACAAAGAAAGCATCGTAAAAGATGTAATTGAAAGTTCTAGTAGGTTGTAAGATATTCTAGTCAATCCATCAAGGATATGTCCTAAAAGATTGTATGCCAATAAGGGATCCAACAAAGAGCGGTCTATACTTAAGGATTATATGTCTATAAGGGATCGAAAGAAAAAAAATAGGGATCACTCCTTAAGGATTGTATGTCCATAAGGGATCCAAAATGTAAAGCATCATTAAGAGGTAGTGCGTGTGTGCAAAATGTGAGTGAAGTATATGCCCCCATGTTAAAGCTATTGCAAGTGCCTTAATGGGAGAAATGACTTTAATGAAGCATACATGCATCCACTATAAATTTTTCCACTATGAAATTCCATTGAGAAAGGAAAAATCAAGGGAAATGAGAACATGACAAAAGAGATCATAAAATGGATCTACAAATTGTGGGTTTAGTAGGTCATTTGATAACTCATGTATATAAGAATTATGTCAAAATGAACTATCATCATTCCCTACAAGAAGTAGAACTACAACACAATGGAAGAAAGACATGAAAGAGTTATGAAGAAGATTATTTTTTATTGACATCACAGAGACAAAAATGAATAGGTGCTACTGCTTTTCATCATCCCAAGTAGACAACACAAAGGAACATTTATGAACACTGGCATGTTTACAAAATAACATGTAACAACATATAGAAGTAAGATACAAATAGAAGAATGATTACAAAATTTTGATTCCTTTATCATATTGCACCAAAAAAATAAAAAGTGTCATTTAAAGAAATATAAATAGAAAATATAACAAGAAACACATCATGAGGTAAACACGTCATGAAAAACAAGGAAGCAAAGAATAGAAAAGAAAAGATCCACAATTCAAGAGGAGCTAGTCAAGCGTATCGCCTACCCCCCATATCAGTCCATAGTGTTTAGGTAAGATGGGAAACTCAAAGGAGGATCAAAATCAAGCACAACAAATGGAACAATAGCCAAACAAGGACCCTGCTATGAAGAAAGGTCACAGTGTTAGTCATTAGGAGTGATAGATAATTGTTGTGAAATAATAGCTGGTAAATCATTATAAAGATCAATAGTCCCATACATACCATCAAAATCATTAGCATGCATATCATTTTTAGTATCATGAACATCATCATGAAGAGTATCTTCTTCATCAAGATTAATTGTAATAGAATCCAAGATATGTATAACATTGTCATGTTTACTCATTTTAACTTTGTTTAAATTCACTTCCTCCATAGGATCAAGCATGGGTTGGTAAAAGTAAAGTTAAGTATGAGGAGGGTTATGAAGTGAAGAATTTTTTTGGGAAGCATGGTCACAAGCTCTAGCACGATTTTTGTGATGATGATCATGAGCATGATGGTTACACTTTGTTTTGTGAGATATTTGGGTTGGTATAGGATCAATCAACATCGGGTCCTTTTTTCTTTAGGAGGAAGAATTGAAGAAATGAAACTAGATTGAGAGATGCCATGAAGAGGATGTGGATAAGGAGGAATAGGTGGTGTAGGAAGAATTCCATGACAAGGATCATCCTTAGGTTTGATAAGTTCACAAATATTTTGAATCTTAAAGGCTTGGTATGATCAAAAAAGATAATCAGGACGATCTTTAGATGGTTGAGGAATGTAAGGAAAAAATAAATAAAGGTCAACATAGTCTCAAGGCATAGAAGGTTGATAAATACTATGGTTAACAGTCATGATCTCTCCATTATGAAGAAATTGAGCACATTTATGAATAGGAGTAGCTATGACATTCATGGAGGTAAGCCAAGGAAGACCAAGTTTGACTTGAAATTTATCAGAAGTAGGAATAACAATGAAAGTAGTGTCCAACGTTTTACCAACAAATTCCATAGAAAAATAAATGGAACCATGGGAAGGATAAAGTAAACCATTGCAAGTTTGAATCAAGACATCAAATTTATCATAGAAATATTTATGCAATTGTTTACTAGAAAGATGCTCTTCAGTAATCACATTCACCATGCAAGTGGGATAAAAAAGGGTACCATGGGAAGGACACGTAGGACAGGAAAACAAGTCAAAATGCATAATAAGAGAAACCATAAAACCCTAAACATATGCATAATCAACCTATCCAAACACAAAAGAAATTGAGATAAAAGATATGAAAATTAAAAGGAAACTTTCTCAATTTGACAATTGTGTCCTTTCTCGCTTCTCCCATGTGATATGTTGCTCCCATATTGACACTATGCACTCAATAATGAAAGAAAATTAATATTATGATGGTGAGAATATTTTAAAAGTGATTGTTAGTAAATGAAGACAAAGTGAGCTCAATTTATAGGGATTGAAAGCCAAAAAGAAGAATTAGCAATTAGATGCGCAAATTGGAAGATTGTCATAATTATGAAAAATTGAATGCACAAAAGGGAATGCATAATTAGTAGAAATGTGGAAGGGAAATATGGAGGCAAATTAATGGGAAAATGGGAAGGGAAGGAGGTGGCTAGAAAATAGGAGACGAAACTAATTAGTAGGAAAATGGATGCACACATTAAGGGGAAATGGAAGAGTGGGGATTTTGATTTTAAAAACTCATTTATTCCCACAAAATTAGCAAATTGGGAATTATGAAAAATAAAATTCCACAGTAGAAAATTAGCCAATTAATTAATAGAAAATAATTAATTATGGAGACTTAGGAAAGGGAATGAATAAAGTATTATTTATTCATCAAGACTTAGGATTAGGGATAAATCATGGGTCATTTACCCCTAAAAAAGACAAATTAGTGGATTTTTGATTGAATTGATGACATTGATAGGAAATTGAACCAAATTTGATGATTTGACAATGATTTTGAAAAGTGTTTTGTTTTGATGATTTTGAAAATGATTTTGAAAAGAGGGTTGATAATGATAAAAATGACTCGAACTGATTCTGTATGTCCATAAACCGATTTTGATGACATTGATAAGATGATGAAATAATTTTGAAAGACTTGAAATGATTTTGAAATGATCAAATTGGCCAACCGGTTAGGGTTATGATGTAAAGTCAGAGAAATTTTAGTAACTGATAACATGGAAGAATTACAAAATATTAGTGAATAAAAGACATGTTAAAAAAGGGGGCAGATAGGCATTGGACCATTTTTTATTGTCTACATTTTGCCCCTCTTTAATACAATGTGGTTCTGAGTGTTGCGTCAAAGAAAAATTAAAAGCTCATGCCCTAGTAGATCAAAAAATGGAGGTAGGATGCCCCCTCAAAAAATTCACAAGAGGACAATTTTTTGAAGAGAAAATGATTGCTAGGATTGATAGAAGAAATGTTAGTAAAAATAAGAAATTAGACGAAGAAGAGTTATTAATGATGAAATTTGATTTCATAAGTGCACTACTGTCATGAGAGCTTTATTTAATATGGAAAAATGGATGTGTCACACCATGACACATAAATTCAAGGAGAATGCAATCCCTTTGTGTAAAAAAAAAACACATTGTAGGCAAGGAATGTTTCCATCCATTATGAAGCATATGACATACATGCCCCAGAAGTTTACGAAAAACACCCCACAAACAAAAGACAAAAAATAAAATAAATGACCTTGAACCATCTCGAACATTGAACTAACCAAGTCAACAACCATTATCATCTTGTTGTCAAAGTTGATAGTTTGTTTGATTGATAAGTTTGAAGAATGAAGTACCCGATCTAAAACTTATGTCATTTGGTTTCAAGCATACAAAACCTTGTATAACAAATGAAAAGTTTGATAAAGGAAAAAGTGATGATGTTGATTGATTGATAGGATACGTTTGATATGATTGATTGCTGACATGATTGGATAGTTCGTCTGTTAATGCGTGATTTCATGCATCACAATGTTTATCATTCTTTAGATTGTGTCTGCTTTGATGTATGTCTGGTTGCAAAGGACAATTTATTGTAAACAACAAATGATTATGTACATGGTGAGGAAATCAAATGAGTGTCAAAAAATGACATTTATTGCTTTGGATTTTTGATTATTTTTTATTTTTGATGATTTTTGAAATATTCAATTTTTTGTGTTTTTAAAGGATATTTTACAAAATTTAAGATTTTTTTTAGGACTTTATATGCTATTTAGGGATTTTTTTAGGACTTTTTATGGTTTTTTTCAGGATCATATTTGATTTTTATTGAATTTTTTTTAGGAAATTAATATTTATATGAGCAATATGTATTGAAATGCCTCTAGTGTCTAGCAAGGCAGGGCCATTATGGAAGGGAAAGTGGACTGGTAGATGGATGAAGGCCAAGGGTCAATTACATTGGATCTATTTAAGTTGCTAAGGACTATCTACAAAATGAGATAACATGTTTTTATCAATACTGGGTATTAGACATGACAATGATGGGATAATAAAATGGTGCACTGAATGACATGTGATGTGAGGAATGGACATGTCAAAAGGTTTTTTGAAAAAATAAACATGTTTTTCATTTAATGCCCCTATTTTACATCAAGACCAAGAGGGAGATGAATGAATAGGACAATGATAGGATAAGAAAGATAAATAATGGACAAGGCTAATGGATAAAGTTTGAAGGTTTCAATAAGATATGTGATATGGACCAAAGGGATATGGGGAGCGTAAAGAACATATGACATGTGATGCTTCTAGGAAGATCCATAGCCTTTTCAAGATCAAAGAGGGGAAAAAGGGGATACAAATGCTGATAGGATAGGGGATTTGAGGGACGTGCATAGGATAATGGAGGAAATGATAGGGATACTGGAGGATAATGGAGGATAATGATAGGGGTATGATATGATAGGAATACATGGATTAAACCTGTCCCCAAGTATGGAATGCAATAAGTTCATAAATTATGCATGACGCCTGTTTGCCGATTTTTCATCATGGTATTTGCCCAAAGCACCTATTTTCTAGGTTTTCACTATTGGACAAAATTATTTTTCTATATATTTTTTTTGTGTTACCAAGACACCTATTTGGAAGGCTTTCATCAAGGCAACTTTTTTCCTTTTTTTCGTTCTTTTTTTTCCCAAATTTTTAAAACTTTTTGGACATTTTTAAAATTTTTACCTTTTGGAAGCAATCGATGCATGATATGACATGGACGAAGGAATCAAGTGCCTTACTCTTTGGATGGTTCTCTTGAAGGACATGACTATGACATGTAATAATAGATCACGACTATGACTGTACGCTCAAAGATATTGGAAGGGTAATGTCAAAGGGATGAAAGGGGTGATTGGATATGATAAAATACATATTGAGGAAAAGGATTGGATATGATAGATGAAGGGATATAAAATAGGATTTGGATAATGGAGGGAGTGTGGGAAGGCTTACTTTTGAATGGATAGGAACTTGGGAGAGAATAACATTGGCACACACCTTGAGGGGTGATGGAGTGATGGAGAAAAATGAGATTTTAGATTTTGAAGGCTTAATGGAGGAATGAATATGGATTTTAGAACACAAGAACCCAAAATGGATTTGGAAAGTGGAAGGAATTTAGATGGAGGGATAACAATTTTGGATGCCAATTTTTATTTTTATTAAGGACATTGTGCTTCAAGAATCTTCTTAGGAATCCACATGGTTTTTGATTTTTCATTCTTTTGTGGGTTCTTGGAAGACATTACTTGTATAAGGGATTTAGGAACCCATATTTCTTTTGAATTTATTTTTTTATTAATGGGCCTTTGTGGCCTTTTGGAAATTTTGTTTTCTTTTTGGATCATGTTTTTCTTTTTTTACACATGTCAATTAGAATGGACATGTTGATCATCGGTAGCATGTGAATTCCTTGACTTATAGGCTTTATGTTTTCCATCCAAATCACTTCAGAAGGGAATGTGATTAATGGATGGATAGGAATGATATGGATGCCTTTTGGATGGGTGGAAGGTTCTCCAAGGTGTGTTCCTTTTATAACTTGCATGTGGGAAAGGGTAAGGGGATTGTGAACTAGTGGACAAAGGAATATATGAACCTAAGATGGATGGAAGGGTTGAAGGAGGAGGTATACATTTGGATTTGGATTTTGAAGTGATACCAAATTCTTGAGATTGAGCTTTGTAATTAAGACCATGGACATCAAATGTTTATTTGACATGGAAGGGTTCTATTATACATTTTTCATGGAGGTCTAACCCTTTGACTTGATAATGCTTTCTTTGACTACTCGAACACTTTCTATAAGATGTGAATCCTTTATTTTGAGGTGTATATGATATGGAAGGATTAATAGAATCATGAAGTGAACCCAATTTTATGGAAGTTGAGAAACTTGTTTTACTTGTATAGGGTTCATGAATAACTTTCATAGAGGTTCTTGAATCACAAGGGGAATCAGGAGAAATAATGGGATCCTGTGATGGAATAGGAACAATGATAAGATCACTTGGCAAGATAGGATCTGGAGGATTGGGACAAGTAAATGAAGGGATAGAGGGATCTTCTATAGGATCTAAATGGATAATGGGATCTTGTGGTAGGAATGAAGGTGAAGGGACACCTTGATCTTAACTTGGAAGGAGATCATGGGAATCCATTTGAAATGTGGGTTTCTCTTGATTTTTGATGGAATCATTAGCAAGCATGGAAGAAAGATCATGATATTTCTTAGGAAGAAAAGGGTCAATGTGACTTGGAAGGACACTTTTCTCTTGAGATGGAAAATGATCATTTTGGATAGAAGAGTTGAGGATAATGGAATAAACATGAGGCTCAAGGTAAATAGGATCTTGGTAGACCATTGGATGGGATTGGTAATTGTTGGGATCTTGATCTTGATTTCTTTTAGGAATTGTTTCTTTGTGTTTTAGATTATCCTCTTGACATGGGGTATGAATTGGAATATGCATGGGATACTATGGAAAATGATCAATGTTTGGAAATGAAGGAGATGGAATTTTAATGGGATTCTATTGATTGATATTGATTGGAAATGGAGGACATGGTGGGATTGGATCTAAAAATTTGGAAGCATGGAGGGTATTTGGATCATGAATGAAACTATCTTGAAATTATTTTGTGGATAGCCCTTGGAAGGTTGCATCGTTAGAAGTGTCACTTGATGGAGATTGAGTAAATTTCTCTTGTGAGGATTGTGGGGATGATGGAATGGTGGGAGACATGGATGTTTCTTTAAGGTCAATGTATTGATAGGAA
Source organism: Thuja plicata (assembly GCA_018584345.1). Classification (NCBI taxonomy): domain Eukaryota; kingdom Viridiplantae; phylum Streptophyta; class Pinopsida; order Cupressales; family Cupressaceae; genus Thuja; species Thuja plicata. Next base: position 3,195,921 of record MU225854.1, on the reverse strand, counting down.
ATGGGTGTGTCATCCATGTGATTGCTTTGGAATGGGACTTTGCTAGACATGGGTGAATTATTTTTGTTTTCTTTCTCTTCATCTACATGGAAATATTTTTGAAACAAACTCTTTAAAGATTTAGTTTGGGTTTTTTTTTCTTGGGTAATCTTGTTGATGATACCACATCAATGCTTTCATTTTAGAAAGAATCCATTGATTGAACGTGTGCCACAATTGGTTGTTCATTGATTTTATTTTATTGATGTCAAAAAACTGGCATGCTTGAACATGTGTTTTCTTGATAAAAGCTTGGTGGTGAATTTGAGGGCATAAAATAATGCTCATCTACATGTGATGAAATAGGATGCAAAGTTATTTGCGACCTTGGTAGCGACTGAAAATTGGTAGGGACACATGATTTCATTGGAATGAAAATTGGTTCATAATTCAGTAGTGGACCAAGTTGAATTATGCCATGCTCTAGTTGAAAGGTTTGATTTTTAAATTGATCAAATGATGTTTGGTTGAATGAAGGTTGATTTGGAACTTGATCAATTTTTTTTTTCTCTAGGACATAATTAAAATTTATGTTTGTCGCTTGTAATTTTTTCCTTCTTCATTTGTGAAAGGAGATTTAGTATGTTTTATTTCTAAATGAGTGCCTCTGTGTCAATTTCCCCAAAATTTTCCCTTCAACATTTAAGGAGTTTTGACATCGCTTTGTTATTCCTTTCAATATTTTCAAATTTTTGCTTCAATATTTCCACTTCTTTAGTCAAATTTTCTTCCAACTGTTGAATCAAGTGTGAGTGATATTGGTGTGATTGTCGAGATGAAAATTTTCTTGGTTAAAAATGTGTTTGGGTCTCATCACTTGAGGTGTACATCATGTTTGGATTAAAACGTTGTTGTTTCAAAGGTATACCTTGTCTTGGGTCAAGGAATGCTTGTATTTTCTCATTTGAAATGTACATAGATTGATAAGAACCATGCTTTTGAGATCTTGTTACAATTGACATGATGACTAAATTCAACTAAGGATATGAGAGGTATATGAAAAATTCACCTTGTTTTTGGATTTTGAAATATTTTTGGAATGATTATGCAACTAAGGATATGTAATATGAAATTTGGAAGACTTAGAGTAAATGCAATTTTTTTTTGGATTTTTGAATTTTGAATGAATCTAATATGATCCATGCAAATGAGACTTTGAGAAAGACTATGATAATGCAATAAATGAAAACTTAGGGATTATGCAAGCTAGAATATTTTTGGAATTTTTAAACTTTGGGAAAAATCTTAGAAATGAAAATCTAAGAGTAGGACCTTAGGAAATTGAATTAGGATCTTGATTTTAAAAAGACAAAAGGACAAAATAAAAATGATAGGTGATAAAGTCAAATCCCCCATGAAAAATGGTAGATATTGACTAAATTATAAAGAGGAAAAAAATGGGTAATGTTTGAAACAAAATTAAGATTTGTTTTTCAATAACATAAGGTAGCACTCTAGAACATGAATTTTTGAGATTTTTGACAAAGTTTGCTAAAATGTTCTATATGAAAAATGAGGGAAAGCAATGTAATTATAATGAAGACTTTGATATGATAAGGAATTTTGTGATTTGGGAATGAAATGCAAGATACTAAGTTCAAATGCAAGCTATATGGTAGGAGGTAATGCAAAACCTAAAATGCAAGGGATAATTGTAACAAGATCTCAATGGATATGTGAAAGTCCATGCTTTGGAATTTTTGTGACAAGGTTTTGGAAACAATATTGAATGTATAGGAATTATTTAGGAAGGATTTGAATGTTTTGAAGTGCTTTTTGGATTAGGTTTTGATTAATGAAATTTATTTCTCACTCACACAAGACACTTCAAACAAAGATGAAAATTTTAATCTAGGTGCAAAGACACATCACAAACTATACTTGAAGGAAAATACTTGTTGAGGTACCACTTGGAAAAATTCCAATCTACGCTTACTCAAAGAGAATAGCTATAATCGTGGCAGCACTAGCTCCTCTCTAGGAAAATCACTTCTCTGGCATGCCAAACTTCTAATTCCAAGGGGCATCACTTCCTAATGAATCACTACCTCTACTAAGAGCTATAAGGATACAAGGTGTCTTTGACATGCGCGTCGTCATAATGCATGCATCAACAAGTAGAAAGGGTTTCTTTTGGCCACTAAGGCAAGGTTTTTAGTTTGTGTATTCATTCAAAAGCATCTTATGAATGACAATACAAGGTCTCATAGTAGCGTAAATGCTTTATAGGTCCTATAGACCCTAGAGGAGACTAGACATAAGATACTCTTTCCCTTTGAAGATTTAGCCTCAAGAATGTATTTATTTATAGTGGATTGGAAAGAGATGGATTTTCTCTTGTTTCTACTTGGGTCATTCCCTCTCACCCAACCTTATAGGCTTCTTAGGAGGAAGAACCTCTAAAAAAGAAAGAATAAATTTATCTTGCACCCTAGATCCATGAAGGTGAGGGGAGAGGATACGTCCATTCAAAATTTTGGGATAAAAATTCTACCAAATACTTCAAACACATAAGCACTTGTTGAATTTAAGCATCAAATTAAAATGTTTTGTAACTACTAAAATCAAACGCAAAAGTTTTGGGAAGACACACAAGGTCTTATTCAAATGTCATACATAGAAAGTGTCAATATCTTATGATATATTCCTTATCACACAATTTCTAAGGTGCTACAAAGATCCAATAACACATTAATTTTATATTCTAAGCCCATAAAAGAAGTGTGAATGAAGAATTTCAAAATTGAGAAACAAATTTATCTAATTTACAAACTGTGCATAACATTTAACCAAGTATGTATAACTATCAACCAAGTGCACATAACCTTTTACCAAGTGTGCATAAAATTTGTGTATCATCTTAAAATGGAAGCAATTCCATCTTAAGAGAATTTATCCCTCCTTAGGGGATGTATTTGACCTCCATTACATCATCCCCCTATTTCTGCATCATCCCCCCTGATCTGCTCCTCCTTATACCACTTTTGAGACTAATTTCTGCATTCTGGGTTGCAGGACTCTGTTTACGGGATACAGGGACAGGGTCAACCTCCTAAGATAGGGTTGACCTCAGCCCTACCATAGGATAGGGTCAACCTCAGCCTTGTCCTAGGACAGGGCCGACCTTGACCCTGTCCCAGGGTCCCAAACCTAGAATCCCACAGTTTCCCAGATGTCAGTCTTTGCAAAAAGTTTCTTCCCGCTTCCGGGTCGGCTGTTTCGGGCTCCAAAGTGGGGATTCCTAAATTATATTTAATATAGGTCCTCTCCTAGGGGTAAAGGCTTAAATGATGATTTAATTATCCTATGTAGGCCTCTTTAGAAGATTGTGCCCAAATTTTATATAAAAGGGAGCCTTCTCCTCTCATTTTCTCTAACCATGATCAAGCGAACTAAGTCTTCCAAGTGCAAAAGGCTCTAATCAAGATTTTTCTCAAGCATCCATTGTTCTCAAGATCTCAAGGTGTTCAAGCCTTCTTCTCAAGCATTCAAGTTCTCCATTGAAGATCAAGGATTTAAGCTTTCAAGCCTTTGAAGGGATTAGGTGCAAACATTCAAGATTCATCATTCAAATCCTAGATCTAGCCATTATGGTGGTGTGATCTTCCTTCAAGATCCTTGGTGCCTCTTCAAGACCCTTTCATAATCTCTCCAAGGTGGATTCCAAGCATACAATCATGAAGGTTTATGGTTTCTAAAGTCCATGCTTTCATATTTACATACTTGCTACATTTGAATTACAATTGCACATCTATTCAATATCATAGCTTCACTATTAGATTCAATTCTACTACTTGCTAGCATTCTTATTTCAAATATTGATTTCAAGGTTAATTCCTAAATTCAGGTTTGACCAAGGCAAACCCCTCCCCAACAACAAACAAACATTTTTCTTATAGGTACAGGTTTGGGACTGTAAATCTGAGGCTAGATCTGGATACCCTTTTCGGATTTCTTTCAGACTGTGTGAATAGGGACACTTTCAGAGTTGAGTAGATCGAGTTGGAAAAAGTGGTATAGGGTCAACCTTTTTCATAAGACGACATTGGAATGGAAAAATATTTCTGGGTTTTGTCTGTCTGTGTGTTCCAGTTCGGTATCAACTGTCAACATCTCCTGAAACAGTCTATAGATCTCAGAAAATAGCAATCTTTGATTTGCCATTTTGGAAGGTTGGTAATTTCTCCTATTCTTTTCAATTACTGTCATTAATCAATTAATTTATAGAATTTAAGATCCCCTTTCTTGGTCTCTTTCCAAATGGTGGATTCATTTGTGTATTAACCCTTTGGGGTTGATCAAAATTGGATCTCCTATTTGTGTATTTGAGGGTGAAAGAAAGGAGCATCTTATCTTCCCTAATCACAAACACAATTGCAATATACAATCAATCAAATTCAGGTAAGTGTAAAGCGGGGTTAAGGAAATCAACACAAATAAAAATTAACCAAACTTTTTCATCTTTACATTTCCTAAACCACCATTTTTCTTCTTATATTTTGGTGAACCCGCAATAGACAACTCCTTCTATTTGGTGTTAGATTTACATCTTACATCACAAATTTGCATTTCTAACTACAAAAACACTTCTTGCATTTCATTCATTATGAAGTTCTTTTGGTG
>MU225854.1:3146234-3185692 GCA_018584345.1 Thuja plicata | reverse complement strand
GATCTAGCCATCATGGTGGTGTGATCTTCCTTCAAGATCCTTGGTGCCTCTTCAAGACCCTTTCATCATCTCTCCAAGGTGGATTCCAAGCATACAATCATGAAGGTTTATGGTTTCTAAAGTCCATGCTTTCATATTTACATACTTGCTACATTTGAATTACAATTGCATATCTATTCAATGTCATAGCTTCACTATTAGATTCAATTCTACTACTTGCTAGCATTCTTATTTCAAATATTGATTTCAAGGTTAATTCCTAAATCAAGGTTTGACCAAGGAAAACCCCTCCCCAACAAAAAAACAAACATTTTTCTTGCAAGTACAAGTTTGGGACTATAAATCCAAGGCTAGATCTGGATACCCTTTTCGGATTTCTTTTAGACTGTGCGAACAGGGACACTTTCAGAGTTGAGCAGATCAAGTTGGAAAAAGTGGTACAGGGTCAACCTTTTTCATAAGATGACATCAGAATGGAAAAATATTTTTGGGTTTTGTCCGTCTCTGTGTTTCGATTTGGTATCAATTGTTAGCATCTCCTGAAACAGTCTACATATCTCAGAAAACAACAATATTTGATCTTCCATTTTGGAAGGTTGTTACTTTCTCCTATTCTTTTCAATTACTGTCATTAATCATATCAATCAATTAATTTATAGAATTTCAGATCCCCTTTCTTGGTCTCTTTCCAAATGGTAGATTCATTTGTGTATTAACCCTTTGGGGTTGATCAAAATTGGATCTCCTATTTGTGTATTTGAGGGTGAAAGAAAGGAGCATCTTATCTTCCCTTAATCACAAACACAATTGCAATATACAATCAATCAAGTTCAAGTAAGTGTAAAGTGGGGTTAAGGAAATAAACACAAATAATAATTAACCAAAAATTTTCATCTTTACATTTCCTAAACCACCATTTTTCTTCTTTACACTTTGACCAAGTGTGCATAACCTTTGAGCAAGTGCACACAATCAATGACCAAGTACGCATGACCTGAAACATAGGGCCATTGGTGCAAGGCACCTAGGATACTCCATCAAGCCACCAAGTACATTCAATGAAGAAAAGAATTTCATGAAGACACCAATGACTAAAGGAGAGATCCTAACATCAAATAAGATCAACTATGAAATTCTAAGGCCTATTATGGCTTTCAAATAAGATGTAATTGAAATTGTCCTAAAAGGACTAATATGCTTTGTAAGTGGACGAATAGTGTCCAAGAGTGTTAAAGGATTGTTTAAGGGTTTTCTAGGAGTTAGAAGTGTTTAAGATAAGTCTCCAAGGTGTTGGAAGACATTATAAGTGCATAGGTTATAAGTTTTAATTAGTTTTAGTTGTTTTCAAAGTTGAATGATTTATATTTTCAAAAGTAATGATCACTTTGTTTTTAGTGGGAAACACATGTAAAGGAGTCTTTTGGTATTCTTATTCAATGTAACTGTGAAGAGATGATTGGAATAGTTTCGAAAAGGAGTTATAAAACATTATTAGAGTCTATTTGTAAAGGAGAGAGGCCTGGGTTGTACGAATTTGAACAAGAAGAAATAAAAATTAGTCTTCTTCTATTTTTTGAGTATCAAAGAATTGTGGGTGCTGTTACGGGGATCATAACTCCCAAAACCACCATTGGATCTTTCTCAATTTTTAATATGTTTTTATAAACCTAGTTACGCCTATCCTCACCAGAGGGATTTTGCAGATTTTATGTATAGAAAAAGTTATTAATGTCTATGTATAGGTATATCCCAGGGGTAGTGAGTTGTGGGATGAATTTTCAAGATGCATGCACTAGTGCTTAGTGCCTCTGCATCAAGTGGTATCAGAGCCTAGGAGAATCCTAGGTTGAGAGGAAGAGTAAGTCTTTTGAGGTCTCTTCTATGCTGGTTCCTTTGTAGAATCCTTGGAGTGCCCATTTCCACCAACTATGTTCCAAAGTAGAAAGGTGTATTAGAGGTATCAAAAGGATTCTTGAAGAGTGTGAAGATGTACCTAACTAAGTCTAAGAGAGATTTGTATAGAGATTAAAAAGGGTACATAGATGAAGAGAGAATAATAGACCAAGAAGAGAAGAAAAGAGAAGAAACCAAGAGGAAACAAGAAGAGAGTTGGAGAAGTCTTAAAGAGGCTTTGGATGAGAGTGAGAAGAAGTGGGAGTGGATAGCCTCACTCCTTGAATAAGTAATAGATGATAAAGAGGAAGAAGTGCAGAAAATAGCACTTGGAGATGGGAATGAACCTTGTGAAAAGAAGGTTCTCAAAACTAAAACAAAATTACAAGAGGAGGTTGGTGATGGTGCTAATGAGTGTATGGATGAAGAAATCCAAATTGGGACAGTCAAGTGTCCATTGAAGGTTACTGTTGAGAAAAAGGAAGCCATGGCTATAAAGGAAGCCATAGATGAGATGTGTACATGCCAAAGAAGATGACATTGGGATGAGAAGTTGCAGAAAGTCTCAAAGGAGATAGGGACCTTGGAGAGTGAAGAGTTCAAGCTCTTGAAGATAGATTTGAAAGAATAAGCCAATATTTGGCATAAGAGGATGAGGAAAAGACTTGTGTGGCCTATTAAAAGGCTTAGGGAAGAGAAGAAACTACTACAAGAAGAATTCACTAAGAGGGTTCATGAAGTTGGTTGTGGTAAACCAATACAAGCTTTTGAATCTGGTGCGAATGGAAGAACAAAGAGACGTAGCACTTGAACATTTTGCACATCACCAAGCAGTAGTAAAATGATGGTTTGATAGAAGAGCCCAGTATAAGGCCGTTAAGATTTCAGACTTGGTTCTCCTATAGGACAAGGCCCAGGAATAGAAGGGAAAGAACACTAAGTTTCAATGGCTCTGGCTTGGGCCATATTTGATATCTAAAATCTACAGGGCAAATACTTATTGCCTCAACACCATCACTAGAGAAGCCGTCCCATTCCCCGTTAATGGTCAGCTTCTCAAGAACTACTTTGAATCAGGTAGGTGGTGAGTTTTCTCGAAGTTGTACTATATGTATATTTCTTGTTGTAAATATCTCTCCCGGTGCTCCGTTTGGAGTACCTTGTAAGTAGTTTGTTGGCTGTCCTCTGGGACTGCCTTTCCTTTTCGCATTTTCCTTTTGTTTTTGGCTTTTTCATTTCCTATTCTTTTTCGGGTTCCCAGTGTGTTGCCTTCCTCTTGTAGACAGGTATGCTTTGCATAACATCTAGTCTTTGGAATGGTGCCTTATGTATTTCGGGTACTTTGGAATCTATTGTTAGCATGGTGGAATTTCTCTACACTCCAGAGTTATTTTGTAAGTATGGTAAAAGGTTATGAGTGATCTTCATTTGATTCACACCTTGAAAATTTGAACATCAGTTAAAAGAAAATTCAAGAAGCAAGTAATCAGACATCCCGAGGGCAGATCGATTGTACTAGTTGATTGACCAAGTCTGAAAATCATTAAAATATCCTGGGTTTGGAACTTTCTCTCCTATTTGGTAATTTAAAGTTGGGTGGCAAGGTGAAAGAAGTACTGCTGTTAACATTAGCTAAGCTTAAGGTTCATGGTGAAAGAAGTACCACCTTCCCATCTAGAAAAGAAAAAGAAAACAAGGAACTGAAGAATGGAGAATTCTGGTATCTAGGGGAAACGTGCAAGATATGATGACTTGGTTTGATTTGCTTAGTTCCTCCTCTCTACTTCTCTCAGAGGTCATCGAATTCATTTTCTTTCAAAGCACACACTTCACAACTGATGAAAGAATAAAAGATTGAATCATTGATGGACTAGATTTTCTCAGACGCCTTGCACTTTGCAAGCAGAATGCTCCAGGTAAGGATCAGTTCTAGTTTTACTAACCAGAGATTCTGAAGTTCTTGAATGCGCTAAGGCATTCCTCCCAGATAGTCTCTATTTGTTATGCCTTGCATACCCGTCCCTAAATTTTGTAGGAAAATGTTGGGTTCCCCTTTTTTTTTCTTTGCCTTCTCCTTTGGTTTCTTGTCTTTCTTTGTTTTCCCTCCGGGCTTTGCTTCCGTGAGGGTTGTCTTTATTTTGTTTTTTTCTTCTTGTGTCTTTGAGACCTGGTCCCGAAGTTCATTTATTCTCTTGAGTCGGCCAGATTTCAGACTCTGAGATTCTCTTCTACCACATCTCCTTTCATGAGGAGGTTTGGCTGCATGGAATCCCCAGACCCAGAGTCTGGAGGTTTGCTTGTTCTGGAGTTTGCAGAAAGAATTCCACGTACATTTTTACCCTAGCGGTATAAATAGAAGTTACCTATCATTTTCACATTTACCGTGATCAAATACTTAGAGAACTCAGAGTGATTTCAAAGGTGATTAAACAAAAAATTACTCCCTGCGCTTAGTAATTAATTGAACAGTGATTTGCAGTGCTGGTTTGCGGTCATTCAAAGGTTAATTTTTTGCAGAGTGCCTCCTATGCTCATCTTTCTTGCATCCTCTATGTTTCCAGGTAGGCCTTCAGCTTTTCCCTCTCTAGTTTCTAGTTTTCTAGTTCTGATTTGTTTTTGTTTTGTTTTCTTTTTGCTTTCATTTCCGTCTCTAGTTTTTATTTTTGTCGCCTCCTATTGGTGGGTTGGCTCTGCCAAAGGGTTGTCTGCCCTCTGTGTAGTTGTAATTTAGGTGTAAATGCCTTTTACATTTCGGTAGGTTTTTGTGTAAATACCTCTATGATTTTTTATATATATTGTACATTATGTAAATGTCTATTTGCGTTTGTATATATGCCTATTTTTCACCAAGTCTGTAAGTCCCGCTTTGGCCCTCGCTTGTGCTTCAGCTTTGTACATACTTCTTATATATTCTATACTTTTCCTAGTGGCAATCTCATCGCACTCCGTGTGTTGGGAACCCTCAAATGTAGAGCTCGTCTGAGAAAGATGGCTGCCTGGTTCAAAATTGGCACCTCGCTAGTTTGGGCATGGTGACTTTCTCTCTCCTCTGTCAAGTCAGTCTTAATGACAGGTTAAGTCTCCCATGCATGCATTCAAGTCTGGCCCAAGTGGCATTCATTTTATCATGTGTTTAGATAGTTGACCGCATTAATGCCATAACTCCCATTACTGCATGACCACGTGACACCCCCATGTCAGCCTAATATGGCTTGTCTTTGGTCATGTCACTAACGGTTAGTTTCTAGACTCTGGGTCCCAGGTCTTCATTTGGCCTTTGTTTCATCCTTACCACATGTGCTAAAATTGGGTAGAGATCACTCTTAACTCTTTTTATTATGTGTATATCTTTCCAGAGTTTGACGTGAACTAACAATTGTTTCAGGAACAGGTGTGACATGATGGTAAGACCTCTGGAATTTAGAATAATGCTTTATTTTATATAAATACTGATAATCATCTTGCCTTGTAGGTTGCCAAAATACCACTCATCAATCATGTTAGAAGCTTCTACATCATCTCCACCTGGGATCCCAGATCTCCCCACCACTGCTGCCACCCAGGCAGCTGTCAGAACAAAGGCTGAGAAGGCCCTAGAAAAACTACCATTGATAATGAAGTATCTAAAGGGAGACACCATTGCGGGATCAAAGATTGATTCCAAATTACGGTTAATCACTGACATTAGTGTTGGAATGTGGGCTGAAATGTAGGCCCTAGTTAATATTATGTTTATTCAAAGAATGACCAGACATCCACTAGCCATCAACATGGGCATTTCTGGGATCCTCAAAGTTGATTGCTTCCCCTGCTTCATGCAAGCCCCGAAGCTCATTCTCACTCTGGTAGGACACTATAATACAACCGTCCAGGTCATCATGCTTGCCGCCCCAGTCTCCACCAGATATCCAATGCCTATGGTGTCTCTAGAGGCCTCAACTTTTCAGGTGGGACTACGAATTCCCTTATTTGATGATGCGACCATCCTCACCCAGACTCTAGCCTTAGAGGAGTTTCAAAAGTTGGAACACATGGTGTGGCAGTATCTCAACAACAAATGGCTCAAGATGCCAAGGAAAGACTTCAAGAAGATGAAGCTTGAAATCCCCCAGACCAAATTCAATCAAAGTATACAGATGGGGATTATCGCACTATGTAGGGTCTTCAAACAACCCCATGCCCAGGAATTCTCAGCATGGATGTACTATATCCTTCTAGGCATCTCCTGGCGAGAAGAACTTCGATTGGGCCACCATTATTACAAATCACGTAGACTCCCAATTTATCCAGGTCACCAAGTCCTCCAAATTCTACATTGTGTCTTATGTTCTATGGGCTCTGGCACAACAATTCCCTATCACAAATGGATTACTTACAGTGGGTGTACTCGAGATTGGCCTAGGCCAGAATGCTCCCTGGGATTATTTCCCACAGATCCAATGGGATGCTAGTTTCCTCAGCTTCTGCCGAGTGAACAATGCCTTTATCTACTACAACATCCTCCTCACACTTACTCAGGATGCCACATCCCAGATCTCTAAGGAGGAAATGGAATTGGTCAGAACCTATGGCCATTATTATATTCAATTTCAATAACATACCTACATTTGGGTGACTAAATTCTCTGGGAAGCCCTATTTATTACCCAAAAATTGTGGGCATAAAATAATTCTTTTAGAATAATGTAGACAGATCCTAGAGCTCCACGCCCTCTTCATAGTGAAGAAGGTGATAGATGTCTCATTCCAAATCACTTGTGGGAACTACTCTTGTAGTCTGGCCGTAGCAAGGGAGGTAGAAAATGAGATCAAAAGTCTGGGACTATCAGAGCTTTATCTAGAGCGGAAGAATTTTGATCTACTAAGAAAAATAGCAATGACACTTCCCTGGGCATCAAAGCCCCATGAATATCACATGGAAGATTTTTGGGAAGAGTGCGAGGATGAATTTGAAGTCTGGAACTGGCATGTTGTCTGGATGACAATGGGAATGATGAAGAGGCTCAAGCTTCGGAAGTTCCCAGATGACTTTTCAGATACTGGGTCCATAGTAGACCCATAATACAAAGAAAAGGGAGTAGATAAAATGGCCCTCCCTCTGGTAGATTGGGATGTGTAGGAGGGACCAACAATAGAGGACCTCACCCATAACATGATCGAGCGCAATCATGCATGTTTAAAGAAGGCATGCCCAAGGAGTACATGTAAAGTTGGCCCATTTGTGGGGGGTCAAAACCTCCTTGTAGGGCAAGGAAAAAGGAAAGAGGAAGGTAGGGGAACCGTCTCAAGTCCCGACAACTGCTCCCATAGTGGAGAAGATGTAGCAAAAGCTGGCGACCTCCTAGCAAATGAAAGAAAAGTTAATCACCTGATTGGCCACACTGACCATTATGACTGGGCCTGTCTGCCCTCCCATTTCCCCTTCACTTGCAACATTAATGATCCAAGAAATAGGGACCGGGCCAGAGGAAGAGAAGGCAACCATGTTGGATGCATGGCTCCCATTGGTAACAAGGAGGAGAAAGAAGAAGACAATTAATCCTTAGCTAAAGGTGGAGCCAAAGCTTAGGATGCCTAGCATCCCTAAAATACAGATTGTCTCCTCAGACTCTCTGGAGCCAGACAGTGAACCTGAGAATCCCCAGGAGATTTCCCCTCCACATGATGAGTTTGATGACCTATTTGGGGCAGATGAATTGCTGAACTTACAAGGGGATATCGGGAAGGCAGTAGAAGAAATTGCTTCCTAAGAGGAAGTGGTGATCCCTCTTAAGAAGGAAACCCCAGAGAAAGAATCTTCCCAAAAGAAGGAAGTCCAGGTAGAACCATGAAAGGAGCCTGAACAGATAAACATCTCTAACATCCTAGAGATATAGGTTGCAAGAACCATGGAGGACAGGAAAGTACATGATGAGAAAGTGGCCTCTGCCGAGGGAACTAGACCTACAGGAACAATCATAACCTTGGCTGCCATGCTCAAGATGCCACCTCTAAAGAAGGTGACATTCAGTGAGGTAGTTTCAGTGGTCACATTGTTGAACTTTGGCTAGATACCTCACCCACCTCTAGAATATATTCCAACAGGAGAGAACATCCCGACAAATAAGGCCGAGGAACAACAACAAAAACAACAAGATGAGGGTAGAAACCCGGGAATATAAATGTAGGGTTTTACAGTGCTAAGGACGTGGACATCAGAGTAGATGATACTAATGCCACTAAGGTGTATGATGTTGATAGTCCTAAAGATACAGGAAAAGAGTCCAGAGAGGCTCAAAATACTGGGGATGCACCACAGAACCCCGTAGGGGATTCACAGGATCAAAATTTGGTAGCAAGGCCACCCCTACCACCACAATGGTTGGTGGAATCAAGAAAAAGGAAGGCCCCTGCACCGGCAAAGGCCCATCTCTCCTTGGCAGAGATGATGGCGCAAGCACAGAATCCTCCCAAGTCAAAGAAATCCCAGACAATCCATACCCTCCAGACTGGGCTGGGCAGAGATATAGTTGCGATAGTCACAACACCTCCCCCAGAAGTGGACACGGTGACAAAAATATCGAAAGAGTATATAATCATGGAAATATCTCTAGGGAAGAGGGGAAAGCAAGGCGAGTTAGACCTGCTAAAAGAAGCAGCCAAGGTGGTAGAAGCCCGCTATGAAAAGGAAGCCCAGAAGTTTAGGGTAGAAAAGAGAAGAACACAAATCTTGTTGGGCTTCTAACAGAACTCGCCCAACCCATCAATGCCATTCCTATGGAAGCTTCCTCATCTGGAGCACCACTCCCACAGGTTGACATCAACGCGCTTAGGAGTATGAAAAGAAAAGCGCATGCGGTTGATGATTGAGTAGCAAATCAAGTAGGGAACATTTAGAGTTTCTTAGTGACCACACTCCCCGACCTATATGCAGCTGTGAATGTGGTGCACTAAGATAAAACTACCATTACTATCTGGGAGGGAGAGGTCAATAAATATGAGGCTTAGATAGGTGAGTTAGGAGAACTCATGAGCATCGGGGAAGAAATTGTCTTCGAAGCTGGAATTTTGGGAGAGGAGTCCTTTGATTTTGTCTAGACCCAAAATTTGAGACTTGATCTCACATTAAAGATAACAAGGCAAGGAGTAGGGGCCCTACAGGAGAAGGTGCTAGAGATTGATTATTCTTTTAATTTATACAAGGCATTCATTACAAGGGTTTCAGGAGTTGACCCCTTCAGTATTGAGACATGTACCCTGAAGGAGTATGTCATAGGCAAGTTTGATGAGATGATGGAAGCTTGATACTAGTCCCTGGGAGGAATTGATAGAGTGATAATGTCCCGTATATCTTGCATGGTGCTCCAGGGCCATGACATCGCAAAGCTGACCACTGAATTAAAGGAAAAAAATCTGGATCTGGGTGAATAGTTTGAGGTAGCTAAATACCGTCGGGCAAGCCTCAAGAGAATTGATGAAGATGGAATCACCCAGCTCCTGGAAATGTTCAATAACACCAAGAAACAATAAGGTCCTCCAGATACCAGACATTTTCACCAACAACAAATTTTTTTATTCATTATTCTTTGATCATAGGCTCCCGGATCCCAGAGTTTTGAATCCACAATTTTGTATTCTTTTTGTGACCCACATCTAGGTTCCCCAAAGCCGACCGGTCACTATCAGGTAGTTAATAAGGCTTTCAGAAAGTGGGTGACCCCAATAGGGCACATCAACTTGAGGGATGATTCTGACAGGTGGTCTTCCGAAGGTGTCGCTCCAGCATAACAACTGGCACATCAAAGATAGTGAGCCACTTTTCATTAATGAGGCATGTAGCCTTGATCTTCGGAGGATCAGATTTCTTTTATTCTCCCTCTGGCTCTCTTCTCGAGGCTGATTCTTCCATACCTCTTTTCTTGTCTCATTCTTCTGACATGTCAGACCTCTGTTCTTCTCAAGGTTGTAGTAGCATGGTGCAAGTAGTACTGGCCACTGGAAATTGTGTTTTATTGTTGAGTGTAAAAATAAGTTAGGTCAGTTTTAGGGAAAATTTGTGTATAAATAGCAAGTTCGAACTCATTCTAATGGTCAACAAAATTGATGATTTTGCAGTCCATAGCTATAGAATTTTAGTATTGTATTTCTAGCAGTTGCAGAGCTCAATGTTCCTTAGTTCTTAGAGGCTCTTGGTAGATAGATGCTCCCTTGGATCCATTATTGTATGCACCAGTGCTTGCTGGAAAACCTGTTAATGAAGAAAGAGGAGTTTTGGCAATGATGTTGTTAGCATTCTGATCTCTAGATTAGCGTTCTTTTGTTCTGTATGTTTCTAATTTCCCTTGCTCTGATATTTTAAATTAGATTAACGACCTTCTTTTCCCCTCGCTATTGGATGTGTATGAATTGATGGCTCTGTATGCATTCAATATTTTTGTGTAGCATGTTAGAGCATAGTTGATGTTTTAAATATATTTGCATGACTATAGGTAGATGGAATAATTCTAACCCTGGCCTATCTTTTGAAGTTTATTTGGTTAACTAATGAGTGTTTGTAGGAAACCCCACCTACCTAAATCCTGGAAGGAGACAAGCCAAGATAACTAGCTATCCCCCCAAACAAAATAGTCACACTCCCAACTAAGCTCCCACACTGTCAAGACCCAACTCTCACATTCTTGAAGGCGTAGATAATTTATTCCCTAGACAACCTTTATAGGTGAAGTTGGCTAGTACCCCGGTACCCGATGACCTCTTACATCTTTTGGCAAATCCATTCACAAAGTCCTGTCAACAAAAACTAGAGCTAGAAGGAGGGCATGAGCTTGTCCCCTTCTAAGGATTTAGATTTTACACCTCCTGAGGGTTCCCTAAGCCATAGTTTTAGGAAGCAGACTTTTAGTGGGATTGGATCATTTTCACCTACTCAATTTGAAAGAGTCCTTAGATCCTCCCCCAATCCTAGAAGGTTTGCTGAACTCAAGCCTCCCGCTCAAAAGAAGTGGACCTCAAAAGCCAATCCAACCAATATTGTTTGGGGATCTACTACATCCTAGAATACCCAAGTCTCCCAGAAAATACCGAGGATTAACACACAGTCAGGCCAAAATCCAACAAGCCCAATGGCTGCGTACTTTGGTAACACTGGGTCCCTAATGGGACAATTTCTGGGTGCAACCAATGATCTTCCTGCACACCTAGAAAAGATATGCCCCTGATATGAGCACCTAGGCTCACGAACCATAGAAGAGCATCTAAATGCATACAAAGATGTCATGAACTGACACCAGATCCAACATCAAGACATTATGACCTAGATGTTCCCTCTATCCCTAGGATAGAACGAGCTGAACTGGTAGCTTAACCTACCCGCCAAATCCATCAATAGTTGGCAAGACATGGAAGACATCTTTCCGGTGGCCTTTTGTGTACATGTGGACCCAACATGGTCCCACAGCCAATTCATCTCCATTAGGAAGGAACCCCATGAACCCCTTGCAACATTTAACCATCAGTTCCAATGCACCTTGAAGCAGTGCATGGGTCCTTTCATCCCATCCAAGGAAGTGATGATCTAGACATACCTAAACACAATGGACCCTTTCATTGCTACTCTCCTATGGAGAACTACCAGCCCCACTGTCCGGGATACTCTGGAAAAGGTTTACAACCTAGCCTTGGATTTGTCTTGCAGTCTGAAAAAATCTATGGGGGGGATTGGGTAGAGCATGCCTTTCAACACGATACCCGATGGAAATTTTTATGCTAGGGGGTACAACCCAAATCAAACAATGGGTGCCCCTATAATGGCCATGAATACCCCACCACCACCGATAGACCAATAGGCTCGGTATGTATATCCATTGCAAGCCCAGGTAATACCAAGTCTGGAATTCATTCCATGGAACCAGTCACAAAAAATGCAACAACCACAGACACAACCTTTCAAAGTGCCTTTCTCCCAGTCATCCATGGTTGGAGGACTGCCGCCCTTGACTCCAATAGCTACTGCTACCTTCTCTGAGAATCGACAATAAAAACCATCACTTTGTGACTCAAATACCTTGCTGTCCATCGAGGTTGAATCCCTCTAGCGACTATTGTCCTCACTGACTGTGGACATGGGACAGTTGAAGGCGGGGTCTCTTGTGCCCCACAACACTCATTCCTAGAGAGGAAATGTCTTCTCCGGACAATGAAATAACAATCTCAGAGGAAAAAATTACAACAATGGGCTCTAACCCAACCAAAAATAATGGAACAACAATGCTAACACCAGAGGTCCTCCTCTGAACCAAAACACCAATCAGGGTAGTGCTAGACCTTCCCATTTCACGCCAGTCATAGAACTCTAGCCCCTGACTAACTGGTGCAGATTGCACAACACTGGATATCATTCCAAGGTGAATTGTGCCACACTGGAGAAAGTCATCATGATCTCCCAGCTGGATAGACAACTAACTATTGATCCTACTTCCCTAGAGCCTCCCGTATAAGAGCCCACTCACGGTTCCTTCACCTGTGAGACCGTCTTCTTTGGAGAAGACAAAGAGGATGAAGAAGAGCCCAAACTACATGGGTTCTTTGTTGAATCTATTCTAGCTTTTGAGGCCAATGCCTCCACCAACCCACAGACTCCCTACAACACCCAGAGTCAGGCTGGCAAAGGACTAGTTTACATGCTCACACCTCCCAAAGACACCCCTCTCTGGGACAACACAACTGATCGCTCCTTCCCATCGAAGGGGTCTAGCTCTAACCAAGCTAAGGACTCGACCGAGGGAAGCCAACAATTCCCTGGGGAAGGTTTGACATCATGAAGGCGTTAGAATGCACCACCATCTCCATGAACTTGATGGAGGTTTTGCTAAACTGTCCCAAGAAGAGAAAGTCTCTTCTAAAGCTCTTGGGAAACCCAAAAGCTGTCAGTCACCCACCCAAGACTATCACTTTTGACGACACCAATGCAGTTGTCTTCTGGGGAAACATTGAGAATCCTCCCTTCTTACTAGGCTTAAACTTACAAGGGAATAATCTACACAATTTCTTGGTAGATTTCGTTGCTTTGGGCAATGTTATGCCCTTATCAATATGCCAAAAGCTCATACTACATCCTACTCCATCCAAAGGCGCAGTAGTCCAACTGGACAAAATTGTTGTAAAAATGGTAGGTGGGCTGAAGAATGTCTGGATTCAGCTCATCCAAGACCACCGAGTAGCAAGCATAATCAACATCCAAGTGGTGGACATCCCAGAGACTTACGAGATGTTATTGAGTCAGAATTGGTCTAAGTCCCTTAACAGGTGTTTCTCCACTAACTTTTCCCACTTGTGGCTCCCTTGGGAGGGAGAATCTAACTAGATCTAGGTAGAAAGTGAGCCGTGGATGAAATAGGCCCTCACCAAAGTCAGGAGGGTGAACAAAGTCCTATTATCTGAGACTTCCCCTGGGGTGTACCGACCCCTAGAAATCTTGACATTTGATTTCACCCACATGGAGGATCTCATAGTTTCTCAGAGAACACAAGACCTGGATGAAAAACTAAGGGGTGAGGTTAACTCACAGGGTACCGCAATGACCCCTGATACACTCTTGTATGACACCTAGTGCTGGGTGCATTATCAGAAACATTTAGAACTAGAGTGTGAGCCCTGTATTGCTACTGCTACCCATCACATCAATGCCCTCTAGGAGAAGAAACATGAAGCAAATTTTCCTGGACCCAGTAATAATTCTGGTGGTATACCCATGGTGTCACTAGTCCAGGAATCCTGGCCATGGGCCTCTCCAGAGGAAAACCTCACACATGTACCATCAGAGCCAGAGGAAACTACTCCCAACCTTCCTAGAAATAATCCAAAGGCCACTTCGCCCTCCCAGCTCCAGACAATGAACAACGATCTGTGGACCCTGAAGTTTGATGGGTCCCAGTCTAAACAAGGTTGTGGTGCTAGAGTGGAATTGATCAACCCATGAGGGAAATCCTTCCTTGTGTCTTATAGGCTATAGTTCAACTACATGAACAACATCATGGAATGTGAGGCCTTGGTCCTTGGTCTCCTATTTGCACTAAGAAAGGGAATCACTCACCTCTGAGAGCTGGGTGATTCAGAGTTGATCATGAAGCAAGTTCGGAGCCAATACACTTGTTATGATAAAAGGATGGCTACATACCGCAATCAGAAATGGAGCCTCATTGAGTATTTTGATGCCTTTGATATTGAACTCATTCCCCAAAAAAGAAACTACGTTCTGGATGCCCTTGATGTATCTGCCAGGACTCTTGATCCAATGGCTGGCTCCCGGCTCCAAAAATTATCTGTTGAGATGGTCCCTACCCCATCCATTCTAGACAACATCACCCACTTTTAGGTCTTTGAGGATGATCAAAATATCCTGGCCTTCATGGCCAATGTTGGTGTTTTTTAGGACCAGATAGTGGAAGAAAGAGATCACAAAGATACTAGGTAGGGTGAAGAAGATGATGGGATCATAGACTTACTAACCAACACCATCCCTAAGGGGATGGTAGTGTGAGAATGAATCTTTGACTCAGACCCTCAGGGCCAGGAGAAGATATCATCCACCTCAGAGGGAGGAAAATTCAAGAAAGTAAACATCAGCCAAGCTGGTGAAGAAAAATTGGTACACATTGGCACCTCCTGCTCCCCTTAGGAGAAGGAGAAGATTCTCGTGGTTCTTCAAGAATATAATGATGTAATTAAATGGGGGTATGAGAATCTGAAGACCTATGACACATCCATCATGACCCATACCATCCCACTAAAACCTAACACTAAGCCCTTCCAGCAAAAACAAAGACCGGTAAACCCACTGTTGTCAGCCCAAATTATCTTTTCTATCCGGCACACAATGTGGGTTGCTAACCTTGTCCCTGTGAGGAAGAAAAGTGGCAAAATCTACCTCTGCATGGATTTCCAAAATTTGAACAAGGCTTCTAAGAAGGATCATCATCCTCTCCCCTCGTTGGATGAGGTATTGTAAATCGTGAATGGATCACAAATGATTTGCTTCCTAGATGGGTACTCTGAGTATAACCAAGTCATGGTTAAGTATGAATATAGAGACAAAATGATGTTCACCACCAAGTGGGGAACATTTTCATACCGGAGGATGCCCTTTGGCCTGATCGACATAGGGGCCACATTTCATAAGGCTATGGACATTGCGTTCGAAGGCCTGGTAAACTAGTGCATAATCATCTACATGGATTATTTGACCATCTTTTCCCAGGACAGGCATGATCACTTTGCCCACCTCACTCAAATTTGTGAGAGATGTTGTTGGTATGGAATATCCCTCAACCCTAAGAAATGTATATTCGGGGTCACTGAAGGGAAGCTTCTCAGGCATATTGTCTTCAAGAAGGGTATATCCATCGACCCTAAGAGAGTTGAAGCACTGCTAAATCTACAGATGCCCAGTAGCAAGAAGGAAATGAGATATTTCTTTGGAAAGATAAATTTTGTCTGGTGGTTCATCACTGGATTTGCCGAGATAGTGAAACCACTCAATGAGATGATGAAGAAAGATGCAAAGATTGAGTGGACTTCTAAAGCAAAGCGGACATTCACCCAGATCAAAAAAATGATTGTGGAGGCACCAGTCTTGGCTAGTTCAGAATATTCCCTCCCTTTTGACATATACTAGTTTTCTTCACCGCATTTTGTTGTGGTAGTTTTGACCTAGAAGGTCGAAGGGGAAGAATGACCAATAGCTTTTATGAGCTCCCCCTTTAAGAATTCTGAAGTTTGATATTCACCTTTAGAAAAGCTGGCCTTTGCTCTCATCCGTGCTGTGAAGAAATTCTGGCATTACATTCTCTAGAGAAAAGTACATGCTATCATCCCAGATCAGGCTGTTAAGTCTCTACTCCTACAGAGTGAATTGGGTGAATGATGGGGGAAATAGATAGCCATCCTCCAAGAGTATGATTTGGAAATGCAACCCATGAAGATAATCCAAGGCCAGGGGCTATGTAGAGCGATGGCAGAAGAGACTCCCAAAATTGAATGCCAAACATATATAGTGGAGTCCATCACTCAAGATCCGTGGTATACCAACCTATTATACTTATTGTTGAATGATAGATGCAGGAACAATGAAGGGGTATACCTCCTGTGCATAGATAGGGACCAAGCTACATAAATGATGAAATAATTTCACTGACAGTTTGGAATCGAGCATGGATCAGCTGATGCCACTGCCCATTAGATCATCTAGGCTGGATACTATTGGCCCTATATCTTTAACGATGTCTACACTCACATTAGGAAATGTCACACTTGCTAAACAGTGGCACATCATGAGTGAAACCCAGCCCTGCCTTTGCAGCCGGTCTTCAAAGCTAGACCCTTCGCCCAATGGGCATTTGACTTAATCAGGGAAATCAACCCCAACTCATTTGCCAACCACCGGTACATTTTCACTGCTACCGATTACTACACCCGGTGATCTAAAGTGATTCCTTGTAAAAACAACATAGCAGATGTAGTTATAAAATTCCTAGAAGAAAACATAGTCACAAGATTTGGAATGCCATTTTCTATAGTATGTGACAATGGTCTGGCATTTTCTTTAGCGCAATTACTTGAATGGAACTATGATAGAAAGATCACTTTGAAGTTCTCTAGCAACTATTACCCCCAAGGAAATGGTGTTGCTAAATCAACCAACAAAAATCTACTTGAGGTGATCAAACATCTATTAGAATAGAACCCCCGGGACTAGCACCAAAAGCTTAGATTCGCCCTCTGGGTAGATCTCATCTCAATAAAGGTAGTCCTAGGGATATCCCCATTTCATTTAGTTTATGGCCAGAATCTAGTATTCCCCATCAACTTATAGATCTTGATTTTATAGTTTATGCAGGAATTCCGCAACCGGGACAACATTATGGAAGTATAGCTTTTGAATATGGTGTGAACAAAAGAAAAAAGAGACGCAACCCTTGAACATTTTGCGTGTCACCAAGAAGTAGTAAAATGATGGTTTGATAGAAGATCCCAGTATAAGGCCTTTCATATTTCAGACTTGGTCCTCCTATGGGACAAGGCCAGGAAAAGAAGGGAAAGCACACTAAGTTTCAATGGCTCGGGCTTGGGCCATATTTGATATCTGAAATCTACGGGGCAAATACTTATCACCTCAACACCATGACTGAAGAAGCTGTCCCATTTCCCATTAATGGTCAGTTTCTCAAGCACTACTTTGAATGAGGTAGGTGGTGAGTTTTTCCAAATTTGTACTATATGTATATTTCTTGCTTGTAAATATCTCTCCCGGTGCTTCGTTTGACATACCTTGTAAGTAGTTTATTGGCTGTCCTTTGGGACAACCTTTCCTTTTTGCATTTTCCTTTTGTTTTTGGCTTTTTCATTTCTTGTTGTTTTTTGGGTTCCTAGCATGTTTCCTTCCTCTTGTAGACAGGTATGATTTGCGTAACATGTAGTCTTTGGAATGGTGCCTTATGTATTTCGAGTAATTTGGAATCTATTGTTAGCATGGTGGGATTTCTCTGCACTCCGGAGTAATTTTTTTAAGTATGGTTAAAGGTTATGAGTGATCTTCATCTAATTCACACCTTGACAGTCTAGACATTAGTTAAAATAAAATTCAATAAGCAAGTAATTAGACATCCCGAGGGCAGATCGATTGCACTAGTTGATTGACCAAGTCTGAAAATCATTAAAATATCCTAGGTTTGGAACTTTCTCTCCTATTTGGTAATTTAAAGGTGGGTGGAAAGGTGAAAGAATTACCACCATTAACATTAGCTAAGCTTAAGGTTCATGGTGAAAGAAGTACCACCTTCCCATCTAGAAAAGAAAAAGAAAAGAAGGAACTGAAGAATGGAGAATTCTGGTATCCAGGGGAAACGTGCAAGATATGATGACTTTAGTTTGATTTTCTTAGTGCCTCCTCTCTGCTTCTCTCAGAATCGACTTGGTTTTCTTTCAAAGAACACACTTCACAACTGATGAAAGACTGAAAGATTGAATCATTGATGGACTGGATTCTCTCAGATGCCTCGCACTTTGTAAGTAGAATGCTCTAGGTAAGGATCAGTTCCAGTTTTACTAACTAGAGATTCTGAAGTTCTCAAATTCCCTAAGGCATTCATCCCAGATAGTTGCCATTTTTTATTCCCTACATACTCGATGCTCGTCCCTACATTTTGTAGGCAAAATGTTGGGTCCCCCTTTTTTTACCTTGCCTTCTCCTTTGGTTTCTTGTTTTTCTTTGTTTTCCCTCCAGGATTTGCTTCCATGAGGGTTGTATTTATTTTGTTTTTGTCTTCTTGTGTCTCTAAGACCCGGTCCTGGAGTTCATTTTCTCTCTTGAGTTAGCCAAATTTTGGACACTGGGATTCTCTACTATCACATCTCCTTTCGTGAGGTGGTGTGGCTGCATGGAATCCCCGGATACGGAGTCTAGAGGTTTGCTTGTTCTAGAGTTTGCAGAAAGAATGCCATGCACATTTTTACCCTAGCAATATAAATAGAAGTTACCTTCCATTTTCACATTTACCATGATCAAATACTTAGAGCATTCAGAGCGATTTCAAAGGTGATTAAGGCGATTAAACAACAAATTACTCCTTGCACTCAGTAATTAATTAAACAGTGATTTGCTGTGTTGGTTCACGGTCATTCAAAGGTTAATTTTTCATAGAGAGCCCCCTGTGCTTGCATTTTCCACATCCTCTGTGTTTCCAGGTAGGACTTTGGCTTTTCCCTCTCTGGTTTTTGGTTTTTTGGTTCTCATTTGTTTTTGTTTTGTTTTCATTTTTCTTTCATTTTCGTCTCTAGTTTTTCTTTCTGTCGCCTCCCATGTAAATTCCTTGTACATTTCGGTAGGTTTCTATGTATATATATGCCTATTTTTTTCTGAGTCTATGAGTCTCTCTTTGGTCCTCGCTTGTGCTTTGGCTCTGTACATACTTCTTGTATATTATGTACTCTACATAGTGGCAAGCTCGTCACACTCCGTGCGTTGAGAACCCCAAAAAGTAGAGCTCATCTGAGAAAGATGGCTGCCTAGTTTGAACTTGGCACTTCACTGGTTTGGCCATGGTGGTTTTCTCTCTCCTCCATCAAGTCAGTCTTAATGATGGGTTAAGTCTCCCATGCATGCATTCAAGTTCGGCCCAAGTGGCATTCATTTTCTCACATGTTCAAAGAGTTGACTGTGTTAATTCCATAACTCCCATTACTGCATGACCACATGACACCCCCACGTCAACCTAATACGGCTCATCTCTGGTCATGTCAGTAATGGTTAGTTTCCAGACTCTGGGTCCCATGTCTTCATTTGGCCTTTGTTTCATACTTACCACATGTGCTAAAATCCCTGAAAGCCCAGGTAGAGCTCACTCTTAACTCTTTTTATTATGTGTATATTTTCCATAGTTTGACGTGAACTAATAATTCTTTCAGGAACACGTGTGACGTGATCGTAAGACCTCCATAATCTAGAATAATGCTTTGTTTTATATAAATATTGATAGTCATCTTGCCTTGCAGGTTGCCAAAATACCACTCATCAATCATATCAGAAGCTTCTGCATTGTCTCCACCTGGGAGCCTAGATCTCCCCACCACTGTTGCCACCTAGGCAACTGTCAGAATAAAGGCCGAGAAGGCCCTGGAAAAACTCCCATTGAAAGTGAAGTATCTGAAGGCAGAAACCATTGTGGGATCAAAGATTGATTCCAAAATACAGTTGATCACCGACACCAGTGTCAGAATGTGGGCCAAAATGCAGGCCCTGGTTAAAATGATGTTTATTCAATGAACGGCTGAAGATCCACTAGCCATCAATGTGGGCGATTCTGGGATCCCCAAAGTTTCTTGCTTCCCCTACTCCATGCAAGACCTAGAGCTCATTCTCACTCTAGAAGGACACTATAATATAGCCGTCCGGGCCGTCATTCTCTTGGCCCCAGTCCCCACCAGATATCCAACACCTATGGTGTCTCTAGATGCCGCAAATTTTTAGGCGGGACTAGGAATTCCCCAATTTGATGATGCGGATGTCCTCACCTGGGCTTTGGCCTTAGAGGAGTTTTAGAAGTTGGAACACATGGAATGGTAGCATCTCAACAACAAATGGCTCAAGGTGCCAAGGAAAGACTTCAGGAAGATGATGCTTGAAATCCCCCAGACTAAATTTAAAGAAAGCATATAGATGGGGATTATCGCACTGTGTAGGGTCTTCAGACAACCTTGTGCCTAGGAATTATCAGCATGGATGTACTATTTCCTATTGGGCATCTCTTGTGGTGAGTAGAACTTTGATTGGGCCACCATTATTGTAAATCACATGGACTCCCAATTTCTCCAGGTCACCAAGTCCTCCAAATTCTACATGACGTCTTATGTTTTGTGGGCTCTAGAATAACCATGCCCCATCACAAATGGATTACTTACAAAAAGTGTACTCAGGATTGGCCCGGGCCAGAATGCTCCCTGGGATTATTTCCCATAGATCCAATGGGAGGCTAGTTTTCTCAACTTATATCAGGTGAATGATGCCTTTATCTACTACAACCTCCTCACACCATATTGGAATGTCGGATACCAGTTCTCTAAGTAGGCAATGGACTTGGTCAGAACCTATGGCTATTATTATATTCAATTTCAACAACATACCTACATTTGGGTAACCAGCTTCTCTTGGAAGCCCTATTTATTACCCAAACATTGTGGGGATAGAATAATTATTTTACACTACTGTAGATAGATCCTGGAGCTGCACTCCCTCTTCATAGTGAAGAAGGTGACAAATGTCTCATTCCCAATCACTTGTGGGAACTACTCTTGCAATCTGGCCATGGAAAGGGAGGTGGACAATGAGCTCAATAGTCTGGGACTATCAGAGCTTTATCTAGAGTGGAAGAATTTTGATACGCTAACAAAAATAGAAATGACACTTCCTTTGGCATCAGAGCCCCATGATTATCACATGGAAGATTTTTGGGAAGACTGCCAGGATGAATTCAAAGTTTAGAACTGGCATTTGATCTAGATGACAATGGGAATGATGAAGAGGCTCAAGCTTCAGAAGTTCCCGGATGACTTTTTAGATACTGGGTCCACAGTGGACCCACAATTCAAAGAAAATGGAGTAGATAAAATGGCCCTCCCTCTAATAGATTGGGATGCGCAGGAGGGACCAATAATAGAGGACCTCACCCATGACGTGATCGAGCACAATCATGCATATTTCAAGAAGGTATGCCCAAGGAGTACACATAAAGTTGGCCCATTTGTGCGGTGTTCAACTTCTAGAGCAAGAACCTCCTTTCAGGGTGAGGAAAGAGGAAGGCAAGGACCCCATCTCAAGTCCTGATGGCTGCTCCCATAGTGGAGTAGATGCAAAAAACACTAGTAGCCTCCCATCAAATGAAAGAAAAGTTAATCAACCAGTTGGCCACCCTGACCATTAAGACCAGACATGTCTGCCCTCCCACTTCCCCTTCACTTGCAACATGAATGGTCTGAGCAACAGGGATCGGGGCGGAGGAAGAGCAGGCAACCATGTTGGATGTAGGGCCCCTATTGGTAACAAGGAGCAAAAAGAAGAAGACAACTAATCCTCATCCAAAGGTGGAGTTGGAGCTCAGTATGCCTAGCATCCCTGAAATACATATTGTCTCCTTAGACTCTCCAGAGCAAGACAATTAACCCAAGAATTCCCCAGAGACTTCCCCTCCACATGATGAAGTTGATGACCTATTTGGGGTAGATGAACTGGTGAACTTATAAGGGGATATCAGGAAGGTAGTAGAAGAAATTTCTTCCCAAGAGGAAGTGGTGATCCCTCTTGAGAAGGAAACCCTGGAGAAAGAAGCTGCCCAAAAGTAGGAAGTCCAGGTAGAACCAGGAAAGGAGCCTGAACAGATGAACATTTCTAACATCCTGGAGATACAGGTTGCAAGCACCATGGAGGATAGGCAAGTACATGACAAGAAACTATCCTCGGTTGAGGGAACCATATCTACAAGAACAATCGTAACCTTGGCTACCATGGTCTAGATGCTGCCTCCGAAGAAGGCAACATTCGGTGAGGTAGTTTCAGCGGCCGCAATGTTGAACTTTGGCTAGATACCTCACCCACCTCTAGAAGATATTTCAACAAGAGAGAACATCCCAGAAGATAAGGTGGAGGAACAACAATAGCAACAACAACAAGATGAGGGGAAGAACCCTGAGAATACAAATGTAGGGTCTAATGCTACTAAGGATGTGGACACTGAAGCAGATGATACTAATGAACGTGGATGATGTCAGTGGTCCTAAAGATATAGGAAAAGAGTCTGGAGAGGCTCAAAATATTGGGGATGCACCACAGAACCCCGAAGGGGATTCATAGGATCAAACTTTGGTAGCAAGGTCACTCCTACCACCACAATGGTTGGTGGAATCAAGAAAAAGCAAGGCCCCAGCACCAGTCAAGGCCCATCTCTCCTTGGCAGAGATGATGGCACAAGCGCAGAATCCTCCCAAGGCAAAGAAAGCCTGGACAGTCCATACCCTCCTAACTAGGCCGGGTGGAGATATAGTTGTGGTAGTTGCAACACCTCCCCCAGAAGTGGATGAGGCAACACCAAAAGCTGAAGAGTATACAATCATGGAGATATCTCTGGGGAAGAGGGGAAAGCAAGGTGAGTTAGACCTTTTAAAAGAAGCAGCCAAGGCAGTAGAAGCCCTCTATGAAAAGGAAGACCAGAAGTTCAAGGCAGAAAAAGAGAAGAATGCAAATCTTGTCAGGGTTCTGATAGAACTCGCCCAACCCATAAACGCCATTCCTTTGGAAGCTTCCTCATCTGGAGCACTACTCCCACAGGGGGACATCGATGCACTTAGGAGTATGAAAAGGAAAGTGTAGGTAGTTGATGATTGGGTATCAGAACAAGTAGGGAACGTTGGGCGTTTCCTAGTGACCACACTCCCTAACCTATATGTAGCTGTGAATGTGGTGTACCAGGCTAAAACTACCATTAAAAACCTGGGAGGGAGAGGTAAAGAAATATGAGGCTTGGATATGTGAGTTAGGAGAACTCATGAGCATCGAGGAAGAAATTGTCTCCAAATCTAGAATTTTGGGAGAGGATTCCTTTGATTTTTCTGGACCCAGCACTCCAAACTTGATCTCACATTGGAGATAATCAAGCAACTGGTAGGGCCCTATGGGAAAAGGTGCTAGAAATTGATTATTCTTTGAATTAATACAAGGCATTCATTACAAGGGTTTCAGAAGTTGATCCCTTCAGTACTGAGATGTGTACCCCAGAGGAGTACGTTGTAGGAAAGTTTGATGAGTTGATGGAAGCTTGATACCAATCCCTAGAAGTAATTGATGGAGTGACAATGTCT
This sequence comes from Thuja plicata, assembly GCA_018584345.1. Taxonomy (NCBI): domain Eukaryota; kingdom Viridiplantae; phylum Streptophyta; class Pinopsida; order Cupressales; family Cupressaceae; genus Thuja; species Thuja plicata. The sequence goes on along the minus strand of MU225854.1, from coordinate 3,162,419 downwards.
CATATATCTTGCATGGTGCTCTGGGGCCATGAAACCACAAATATGGCCACTGAATTCAAGGAAAAAACTCCAGATTTGGGTGAACAGGTGGAGGCAGCTAAATACCACTGGGCAAGCCTCAAGAGCATTGGTGAAGATGGAATCACCCAGCTCCTGGAAACATTCAATAACACCAAGGAACAATAAGGTCCTCTAGATCTCAAAGATTTTCACCAACAACACATTTTTGAATTCATTATTCTTTGAGCATAGGCTCCTAGATCTTGGAGTTCCAGATCCATAATTTGTATTCTTTTGGTGACCTGCTTCCAGGTTCCCTGGAGCTGACTGGTCACTATCAGGTAGTTAATAAGGATGTCAAAAAGTGGGTGACCCCAGCAGGGCACGTCGACTCGAGGGATGATTCTTATAGGTGATCTTCCCAAGGTGTCACTCTAGAATAACACCTGGCGCATCGAATATAGTGAGCCACTTTTCCATTAATGAGGCATGTAGCCTTGATCCCTGGGGGATCAAATTTCTTCTATTCTCCCTTTCGCTCTCTTCTCAAGGCTGATTCTTCCATACATCTTTTGTTGTCTCATTCTTATGACATGTCAGACCTCTATTCTTCTTGATGTTGTAGTAGTGTGGTGCAAGTAGTACTCACTGCCAGAAATTGTATTTTATTGTTGAGTGTAAAAATAAGTTAGGGCAGTTTTAGGGAAAATCTGTGTATAAATAGCAAGTCTGACTTCATTCCAATGGTTGATAGAATTGATGATTTTTCAATCCATAGCTATAGCATTTGAGTATTGCATTTCTATCAGTTGTAGAGCTCAATGCTCCTTATTTCTTAGAGGCTTTTGGTAGATAGATGCTCCCTTGGAGCTATATTTGTACGCACCAGTGCTTGCTAGAAAACCTATTAATGAAGAAAGAGGAGTTCTGGCAATGATGTTGTTAGCATTCTGATCTCTGGATTAACATTCTTTTGTGTTGTATGTCTCTAATGTCCCTTGCTTTGATATTTTAAATTAGATTAACGACCTTATTTTCTCCTTACTATTGGATGTGTATGAACTAATGGCTCTGTATACATTCATTTTTTTAGTGTAGCATGTTAGAGCATGGTTGATGTTTTAAATATATTTGTATGACTATAGGTAGATGGAATACTTCTAACCCTGGCCTATCTTTTGAAGTTTATTTGGTTAACTAATGAGTGTTTGCAGGAAACCCCACCTACCTAAATCCCCGGAGGAGACGAGCTGAGATAACTAGTTATCCTCCCAAACAAAATAGTCACACTCCCAACTAAGCTCACGCACCATCGAGACCTGACTCTCACGTGTTATAAGGCTCAAAGAATTTATTCCCTAGACAACCTTTACAGGAAAAGTTGGCCAGTACCCTAGTACCCGGTGATAATTTACATCTGTTGGTGGACCCAGTCACAAAGTCCCATCAACAGTGCGCAAAACAATTGACCAAGTGCATAGAACAGTGCTCCAAGTGCACAAAAGAATGAACCAACTGCACAACTTTGTTCTAGGACCTACAAATGCATCAAAACTACTAAAAAATAGTTAGATTCATGTTTCACATCGGGTTCACTAGACGTAGGATAGGACAACAAGTCAAAATGCATAATAAGAGAAACCATCAAACCCTAAACATATGCATAATCAACCTATCCAAACACAAAATAAATTGAGATAAAATATATGCAAATTAAAAGGAACTCCCTCAATTTGACAATTGTGTCCTTTCTTGCTCCTTCAAAATGTGATATGTTACTCCCATATTGACACAAGGCACTCAACAATGAAAGAAAATTGATATTATGATGGCGATAAGATTCAAAAAATGATGGTTAGTAAATGAAGACAAAGTTACCTCAATTTATAGGGATTGAGAGCCAAAAAGCATACTTAGCAATTAGGTGTGCAAATTGGAAGATTGTCATAATTATGATACATTGAATGCACAAAAGGGAATGCATAAATAAATGCATAACTAGTGGAAATGTGGAAGTGAGAGATGGATGCAAATTAAAAATAAAATGGGAAGGGAAGGTGGTGGATAGAAAATAGGAGATGAAGCTAATTAGTAGGAAAATGGAAGCACAATTTAAGAGGAAATGGAAGATTCGGGATTTTGAATTTAAAATATCATTTATTTCCAACAAATTAGAAATTATAAAATTTGATAATAGACAATTAGACAATTAATTAATAGAAATTAATTAATTGTAGAGACTTAGGAAAAGTAATGAATAAAGTATTATTCATTCATCAAGAATTAGGATTATGGATAAATCACGGGTCATTTACCCCTAAAAAGGAAAAATTAGTGGATTTTAGATCAAATAGGTTATGATAGGAAATTGAGCCAAATTTGATTATTTGAAAATGATTTTGAAAAGTTTTTAGTTTTAATGATTTTGAAAAGAGGGTTGATAATGATAAAAATGACTCAAATTGATTCCAGATGCTTGTAAACCAATTTTGATGACATTGATAACATGATGAAATGATTTTGAAAGACTTGAAATAGTTTTGAAATGATCAAATTAGCCAACCAATTAGGGTTATGATGAAAAATTGGAGAAACATTAGTAATCAATGACATGGAATAATGACACAATATTACGGAATAGAAGACATATTAAAAAAGGGGGCACATAGGCATTGGACCATTTTGAGTGTCTACAAGAATACCATAAACCCTATCAACAACATAAAGAGGACCATTGGGTGCCTTAATTTTTTTAGTAGGATCAAAAGTAATGCAAGATTAAGGTGGAGGTTGATGTTGGACATGTTCAATTTCATTGACAATATGAGTGGCTTTGTCAACTTTCTCATCATAATCAATGTGCATGGGAGAAGAAGGTTGTTCATAGTATTGGTTGAATGAGATGAAAAAGTATTAGTGTATATTTCAAAATTCTAATTAGGAGGTGAAAATGATTTGTTTCTATGGTTAATATTATCATCTAAAGATATAAAATTAGTTTCAATAAGATCTTGCACTACATTTTTCAAGGAATAACATTTTTCAATATCATGACCAGGTTGACGATGAAATTGAGAGAAAGATTTGGGATCAAATCATCTAGGCTAGGGTGGTTTTGATGGGTCAATTGGTTTAATAGGAGGAAGTTTAATCATATTTTTGTTCATTAACATCAACATCACATTATGCAAAGATTCAAAAAGAGGAGTAAAATTATGAGAAGGTCTAAAAATAGAGGACATAGGAGCCACACCTTTGGATGCTGCTTCCACTTGTTCATCAATTTTTTTGGATGATTTGTTGATTTTGATGTAGTTGTTAGAATTCTGAATTTTTTTTAAATTGGATACGACATCACTCTTATCAATGGAAACAAGAGCAATTGGAGTGTTGCTCTCAAATTTACTCACTTGAAGTTGATAATGATGAAGTACTACAGACAATTGTGAAAAGGAAGATAACTCAGTAAGGAGTATCTTATCTCTAATTTCCTTTTGTAAAGTAGTAACAAAAATACATTGTATATCAAAATAAAAAACATGATAAGAAATATGAGCATTCAAATGCTTAAATCTACCAATAAGTCACTAAATTTTTCATTGTTTACAATGCATCAAATCAGTCAAAGAAATTTGAGAACCAATGTTATTTTGAAATTATTGAAGGGAACAATGGAATAAGGAGGCAAAGAAAAATACCATTGAAAATATTTTACTCAAAAATTTATAGTAAACAACTTTGTCATGAACCTATAGTCATGAGAAAACTGACTACACAAGGTTTGAAAAGTTTTAACATGAGTCACAGGACCACCCTTACCATTACAAGTCTCAAGATGAGGAATCTCAATACTTTGTGAAATAAAAACTCATATAATATCTATGGAAAAAGGACTAGAAATATCACATGTGGGAATGTTGAATTTGGATTGAGTAAAAGAAGCAATTTGTTGTTGCAAAGAAGACATAGTTTGAGCTAAGCTATTAATGGTAGAATCAGTGGAAGAAATTACAGGAGGAGAAACATTAGAAATGTTAGGAATATTTTGTGAAATGGAGGAAATGTTGGAAGAAGCATGAATCATGGTAGGAGCATTGTTGAAAATAAGATTGGGATATAAAAAAGGAACACTATGATAAGAAGGCATAGATGAAGGCAATGAAATACATGGAACACTCATAGGAAGAGAAGGAAGAATAAGATTGGGGAGACTCACATGTGTGGGGTTATAAGTTCAGATTGAAGTTGTGATAAGAGGTGGAACATACATGGAAAGACTAGGAATGGAAGTGGAGATGGTAAAAGAAGTTTAAACACTTGTATTAAGGGGAACATAGCCTAATTATTGAACACATTATGTAAGAGGTTTAACATTAGAATTAATAATATATGAAATGTCATGCAATAATTTAAGACCATGTTCATCATTATGAATGAATTTATTTTATCCTTCTATAGTAGAAAGGGCTTCATGATTATGATTCTCTTGAGATAACTGAACATCCCCATAATAGGTCATAGTAATCATGCCAAAGATTCTCCTAGGAATAGTGTATTCAAATTAAGGATTACTTTTCCTATCATAAAGTGCATTTAAATTGTCAACCCAGGGACGTATACTTGAAATTGGACACCACAATTTGTGCACTAAGTCTCTCAAAGAGTCATATTACTTATGCTGCAGGAAGGAAAAATACATGAAAGAGACCTACACTATTTCTATAGGAAAGTAAACACACATGACTACTTAATGAAATTAATGCTGAAAACTGCAAACTCAACTTAAACCTATTCTATCAACCCAAAAAATTCACTATAATTATCCTTGCAAGTGCTGCAGGAACATACATGAGTTATAATGCTGCAAGAGGAAATAGTAAACTCTACTTAAAATTTTGTAAATACTGAAAGCAAATCTAACCTAGTATAATCTAATCCACCTCCCAAGTGGGCCCCCTTGGTTGGATTTTGCTAATTACTAACACAGAATATAACTAAAATCACTCCATTATATTTCTAGAAACTAATTACATTGTAATGAAAACAATGCATGGAACCAGAAAGAGTAACTTTTCTATGCAAATGCAACAATAGTATATTATCCAACTAACTACAAACTAACAATCAAATCCCTTTATGTAGAGGATTTATATTTATTCAAAGCATACATATAAGGTCTAAATAAATCATGCCATAGAGAAAGGAGAATGTAATAGCCCACAATAGAATGTAATAAAGTTTGGATAACTGATTCAAAAAGATATTGACCGCTGAAAAAATATAGCACAGTTATGTTTCTATATTCCCTTAGATGATGGCTCCTCCAATGTAGTAGGCATGTATTGTGGTGTCATGATGGTTCTCCCTATCGCAGCTGAGACTTCAACATTTCCTCTTCAATGTTGTTGATCCACTCTCGAGCCTCTCCTTTTTCCTGGAAAGTTAGTAGCATATGCAGATATATATTCAAGTCAACTAGTCAACTCAATCCAAATATTAGAACACACATTGAAATAATTATATGAAATACTGCAATAGATATATAATGTTTAGAAAAATATGTCATTACTAACTACCCATAGGCTTTGGTTATTCTAACTGTATTTATAGTATGATCACAATTTCAAATATTTAAAGGTTCACAAATATCTTGGTAATATCTTAAACAGAGTATAAAAATTAACATAAAATAAAGAAAAATTATTATCCCATCATCCACCCCCCTAAAAGTATAATGCTTGTCCTCAAGCATTACATTTATTTGCAATTCTTATGAAATCCTCGACCTCTATCTTTCCTCTCCTCCTGCTCTTGAAGGTATAGTAGAACCCTTTGGTTTTCTCCCATAAGTCCATCTGCGTAGTATTTATGTCATATAGAGGCTATAGAAGCATAGATGGCTAAATTGTCAGGGGACCCAAGAGTTCACACCTGATTTGTCTGCCTAGATGTATGTACTTTTGTGCCTGATGAATTTTTGCCTCAAGATTAATAGGACTGTGCGGTTCTGCTTTCTTGAATACTTCTGGCAATCTATTCCACATATTTCTGGCACCAGCCAAAGCTCTTTAGAAGGAAAAGTAGGAAATCCCTTGATATTCTGCATAAACCTCTTCTCTGGCATAATTTTTTTTCTTCTTGGTTGCTGCTTTTATGCTCCCATAGGTGAGAGTGAACTAGTCCTTTAGTAGCACATCATGCTTGCTACTTTTAGCCCTCAAGGGTAGTGGTTCTAACTTTTCCTAGTCCTTGTAATTGTCTAATTATCTTTCATAATTTTCTTCATTATGAATCCATGAAATTAATTCCCTCATATGTATATCTCCAATATAGAGCAAGGGATTCCACTCAGTCTCCTTTGGAATAATCAAGTTGTGCAAGTATAACTCACAAAGCAGGTTTTGCTGCCAGGAAGGAAGGGTTTGGTACAGAGCATAGAATTCCTGAGCTATTTTGAACTCAAAGTCTGTATCCTTCAAAGTCATGATCAATTGAAATAAGAGGAATTGTTCTTTTAAACAAATAACATATACCCTGGGAGGAGGTCTGCAAGTTATAATCTGATCATCCAATTTCAAGGCATGTTCTATTCTCTATTTCTACCTCGTCAATTGCTCCTTTAGGTCTTCTATTTCCTCATTTTGGCCATTTATCACTCTTTGCATTCTCTTTATTTATTCCATCCACAAGACTATTTTCAAAACAAACTGATTATACAAACCAAACATAAGGGATTGCAAAGTAGGTGGGCCACACTCTTCTAATTGATTATTCTGTCTACTCTATTCTCTATATGCCTTCTCTAAATAGCTGGTGAACTAGGTTCTTTGATAAGGCACTAGGGAATTCTAAGAGTGTGATTGGGCTAACTATTGAGGCACTTGAAAATATTCCTCATTTCTTTCTTGAATATTCTGATGAATCTCTCAAGGGTCATTCTGACATGTGGCAGGATCATCAACATATTTCTCATTTAGATTTTTAGAAAGGTCTGGGATTTCAGGTTGAATTGGGGAATTGTCTAGATGCACTCTACATGGGGTTCTACAACATCTTGTTTTGAAGGAACAGATTGACTCTCTGGGGATACTTGAGGAATTTTTCCTCTCTTCCAAGGACTTCTCCATACAGAGTCTCTACAACCTCTACAACCTTCTTTTTATTGGCTCTCTTCAGCCTCTCTATTTCAGGAGTGGTTGCCGAAGGAGTTGATTTTATTTTCTTACTTTTGAAGCTGTGGGGTTTTGTGGTCCAGTTGTAGGAATTAAAGTTTCTTCACCTACTTTTCATTTTCCTCTCTTCAGAGAAGAGGTACATACATTTCTCTCAGGAGTAGGTGAAGGTCTATTTTCTTCAAGTTTTTTGGGTTCCCCTTCTTGGGTGGCTATTTCAATAGTTGGCTCGGAGGGTATTGCATTTTAATTATTGGGTTTTTTAACAGGCTCAACCTAGGTTTACAAGGTTTTAAATTGAACAAATTCTGACCATGCAAGGTTTCTCCTTGAAACTAATACTTAACATGTTATACAGAAAATTGGGAACATTTATTGGAAGACTATGCCTTACATAGCTAAGTAATTTGAAATGATGTGCATGTAAATTTGAAAATCTTTCCTCACAGGTCAAGTACCTTATAATGCGCATTTCTAGCTCGTTGAATGGTGGAGGAAGCGACATGCATTTTCATCCTTGCTTGTTTATCTTTAATGGAGGGTCTGTAGGAAGAGTAAATTGGGGTTGAGATGACCTAGCGTCATGCTCATTGGGATAATGTTCCCCAATTGTTGACAATCTAGTTACTTCTGATATGCATTCTTCTATTGCAACAACCGTTAAACCCCATACGGTTGCCTTTCCCTCTTCAAATGTACTCATAAATTTTGTTGCTACCTCCTCATCAAATTCTATCACTTGCAGGAAATACCCCAGTTATCTGCACACATTGAACCTCTAAACTACTTCAACATCTATGAGAAAAATGCTATGAATGATGGGCTCATGCCGCATTAATTGCCCTCCCATTTGTTCCAAAATGTTTCCTTCAATTTTCTACTGTAGTTTGTCAATCTCCCAATTTCTTTTGCTCTGCAATTTTTGAATACCTTATTCCCTTTTGAAACACCCTAAATTTAAGTTTTTCAAACTGCACTTCTTGAAACTATAGATTTTCTCTTGCAATATTTCTATTATATTTGACATAAACAATAATAATGGCACTTTCACAGAAAAAATTATAACTTTAACTGTAAGTTTAAGTGCGATTTTCCACATAGTTTAATTATGTCCTTTTAGGGTCATGTCAAGTCAGAAAATCTAGGATTATTCAAGAATTATGGTATGACACTTGTGTGAGAAACTGAAGGGACTTAATGAAATAAAGAACAAGTACAAATTTGAGTTGAGAGGTAATCTTACAAGAAATGATAGGGACAATTAGAAATGACATGAGAACTTCATAGAATTTCTTTCCCCCTACGAAAACAAGACAAGTGTCCACACTTGTCACACTTGGCATGTGCTAAGGACCTGGCGTAATGCCTTAATTATAGAATAATTGTAGTATTAGATATAATTACTGAAATATATGTGCTAAAAGTGGAAATTCTTTGAAAATTTGTACCTATCGTTTGGTTACAGCATGCACAAAAAAGGTGGCGAGAGTGGAACAATTGCGGTGGCTGCATGTGTCAGCTGATGTGCCTCTTATTTGAAACATAGAAATATTGAAAGAGGTGATGATGTGGAGGATGGGTGGGTGGAATGTAGAGAAGTGGAAAGTGGTGGAATTAAGAATTATAATATGAATGGAGAATGGAACTTCATTTGAAGATGAAGTTTTTATTATGAATATGCATGGAGGAATGTTATGTTGAAGCTGCAGGAGGAAGGTTTTCTCCCTCTGCTATAGAAAGTTCTACCCGTTGCTTGTTTGGAGTTGTATTATTGAATTTACGTAGGAAGTCATCTTTGGTTTGGGGATTATGATACAGACAAAGTCGATGCCCGTTGACCGATATCTTGAAATGTACTGGATCAATAGTTGTCAACTGGACTACTCCATTGGCGAAGACATGATCTATTTCATATGGGCCCAACCATCTGATCTGTAACTTTCCTAGTGTCTCTTAGAATCTGGAATCATAGATTAATGTCCAATCACCTACTTGAAACTATTTGTTCTTAATATGGGATTCATGCCACTTCTTCCTCTATTTATGTATTATGTTTATGCGCTCCAATGTAAATTTCCATATTTCATCCAAGGAGTTGACATGTACCAGTCTATCTTGTTGTACAATAGGAAGGTCCATGTTTAACTCCAGTGCAGTACATAGTGTTTTGTGCTTGAACTAAATTGGTAACATTGTTTCTTTCCCATACAGTAATTTAAATGGAGTGAACCCTGTGGTTGTCTTCCATGTGGTTATGTATGTCTAGACCGCTTCTGAAAGTTGGTTGCTCAAGTCACGGTGGTGCAGGTGAACTATTTTTGTTAGAATTGCTTCAATTTCTCTATTGGTGACTTTTGCCTGACCATTGGCTTGAGGATGATAGGGGCTAGACTTCATGTGTCTGATATTGTATTCCTTCATGAGTTCTGTGATCAAGTTTGGTGTGAATTATTCTCCTTGATTAGTTACAAGCTCTCTTGGCACACCATAACAGATGAAGATTTCTTTATACAAGAACTCTGCTACCTTATGATCAGTGGCATGCTTCATGGCCTACACTTCAACCCATTTGGTTAGATATTCAGTGCATACCAATATGTAGGAATTTTCATTATATGGTTGGTGTATAGGACCAATGAAATCCATGCCCTAATTATCAAATGGCGTGACAACCACTTGTGGATATAAAGACATTTCATCTGATTTTGTTGGATGACCCATCCTCTGGCATTTATCACATTTTATTTTTTAATTAGCTTCATCTTTATGAAGTGTGAGAAAGTAATAACCTATTGTTAAGATCTTCAGAGCTATCCTCTTAGCTGCAAGGTGTCCTCCACATGGCTCACATTGACAATCATGGAGGATATCATATATTTCATCTTCACTTACACACCTTCTCATTACTTGGTCTGGACCAGTATACAATAATGTATTTTCAATCCAAGAGAATTGAATACTTTTCTCAACTAGCATTCATCTTTCCTTAGGAGAGAAATGTGTAGGCATCTTATTAGCTACAAGGTAATTAGCTATATCAACATACCATGGATTCTTGACAGCAATATAGAACAAATGTTCATCAGGGAATGTGTCATCTACCACAGTAGTATCATTATCAACATTCTAAAGTCTGGATAAATAATCATCTACTACATTTTCTTTCCCTGGCTTGTCAATTATGGTTATGTCAAATTCCTACAAAATAAGAATCCATCTTGCTAACCTGCTTGAGATGACAGGTTTGTTCATAAGATATTTGATTGCTACATGGTCAGTATGAAAAAAACATGGGATAGCCGGTTACATAATGGCAAAATTTATTCAAAGCATAAACTATCGCCAATAATTATTTTCCTATAACTGTGCAATTTAACTCTGGGCCATGTAAAATTTTGTTGATATAGTAAATAGCATTTTCAAGGTTGTTATACTTTTATCCTAAGAAAACACCTATTGCATAGTCAGAAGCATCTGTATGTATGTGGAATGGTAAAGACCAATCAGGCCCCCTAAGTACTAGTGTAGTTGTCAGAAGAGACTTGAGCTACAGGAAAAATTCATCACAGGCTAATGTCCATGTAAACTCAGCCTCTTTTGTAAGCAAGGTGTATAGTGGACTAGCTATTTAACTAAAATTTTGGATGAAGCACCTATAATAGCCAGCATGTCCTAAAAAGGATCTAACATCTTTTTTTTTAGTAGGTGTAGGCAATGTGAGAATTACCTCAATTTTTGCAGGGTCTACTTGGATGCCAGCTTCTGAGATGAAGTGTCCCAGCACCACTCCTTGCATCAACATGAAAAAAATTTCACTGTTGAGGGATAAGTTTTGTTCTTGACATCTGATTAGCACTTTTTCCAGGTTCTTCAAAGCTTCCTCAAAAGTAACACCAAATTTTGTGAAATCATTCATGTATATTTCCATGCAATCATGTGATATGTTAGTAAAAATGTTGATTACTGTAAAGACCTAAAAATGGTCATCTAAAACCTAGACCCCCAATCGCAACGATTAATAAAATTACTAAATTATCAATAAAATTCAAAAAGGAATTAAATTAATTTAAAAAAAATGCATTTAAATCAATTAAATCTTTAAAAATGCATATGGTATCATCAACTGATTTTTGGAAATAAATATGTTTTATTCAATTGATTTAATCTTATCTTTTCTCAATTGGAAATAAATATGTTTTATTCATTTGATTTATTATTATCTTTTCTCATTTTGGAAACAAATCTATTTTATTCAGTTAATTTAATCTTATCTTTTTATCATTTTGAAAATAAAGCTGTTAACTGAAAATCAATTTGGAAGTTTCCAAAAAGACTGAATCTTTCGACCAATCAAATTACTTGCACATGGATTGTGCTTCCTCAAATTGAATCTAAGCCACTTATTTCCTCTAAATCTTGACCGTCAATTTTGGGAGAGATTTTCTATAAAAGAGAGCCTCATTTCCTTCACAAAGGACTTAGTTTTAGCTATCGTTATTATATTGTTTTTTGGCATTCAAGCATCTTTCATTCTTAGTTTCAATTACTTAGATTTGTTAATCATTTTTAGTTGCATGTAAAATTCATAAGCTAGAGCATTTTTAATTTGGGCTTTGAAAAGAACAAAAACAATTGCATATCATATAGAATAATCATTTCATTTAGCTTTCAAATCCTTCATTTAGAACAGGTGTAGTCACTGTTTCTTGCAATGACCTGAGAGCAAGATTCAAACTATTGCCTACTAGAAGTCAATGAGCCGATGTCGATTAGCCTTGGGCATTTTAGTATTATGCTTTTTTCATTTTCTAATATGCTAACCTTGTAATGGTTCATTGAAGTGTGTGTTTGCAGCTGCAGGTATTTGACACAATTTCACACGCACAATTACAACCCTTTGGAAAGTGGCTGGTGCATTTCATAAGCCAAAAGATAACATAGTTTATGTATATTTTCCCCAAGGACATGTAAATATTTTCTTCTCTTGATCCTCTGGAGCAATGCTAATCTGATTAGAACCGTTGTATCCATCAAGAAAATAGAAGTACTTCTTACCAACTAAGGTGTCTAGAACTTGATCAATAAATGACAAGGGAAAATGGTCTTTCTTTGTTGCATTGTTCAATTCCCTATAATCTACACATATTCTCCATTTACACCCTTTTTAGGCACTATTAACAAAGGTGATACCCATTTACTATCATAGATTGGATAAATAAAACTAGCATCCAACAACTTCTGCAACTTTTTTTTTACAATATCTTTTAAGGTTGTGTTAATCCTTCTCTGAGGTTGGCAGAGTGGTAGAATGCCTTCATTGATGTAGATTCTATGTGTGCAAAGCTTTGGATTTAAGCCTTTCATATCTCCATAGTCCCAAGAAAATGCTTTTTCATGCTTACAGAGGAGTTGAGTTAACAATGCCAATCATTGTGGTGACAATTTTACTATTAACATGAAGATTGTGACTAGGAGAAAGTTCTACATTAGTTGTCAGTTCTAGCATTGATACCTCAGATATTGGGGCTGTGGATATCTCACAGGGTAGTAATTGATGGATAATATCAGGGCCTACTAGAAAAACACAGTCCCCATAGATAGAGAAGTGTAGAGTAGAGATTTCAGAGATATCTTTTTCTATGACAATCATTGGTAAGGATACTTTGAATCACATCATCTTCTTCTTGAAATTCTAGGAAGAAATTTTTGTATAATATCATTAGTTGAGCAACAAAATTTAGCTCTTCTTCCTCATCTCCCAAATAGGAGTACTCAAATCTGGTTGGGGTTGGGCAGGAGGATATAATTCTAGCTTCTTGATTGCTTGGCCATTTGAAATTGTCATGTTACCTAATCTAAAAATAATATGGGCATTAGTGGTGGCTAACCAAGGTCTTCCAAGGATAACAAGATAACCAAAAAAATTACTTTAGGTGATAATATCAAAAAGTTAGCAGGATATTCCCAAGAATCAAATATGACTACTATATCTTCTATGATGCCTTCTAGGGTGACAGTGGAACTGTCTGCAAGTTGTAAGAATGTTAGAGTGGTTCTTAATCCTTCTATGCTCAACCTATGCATGGTATCCTTAGTCATAACATTTATAGCTGCTCCCAAATCTACTAGATCATTTTTCATAGACTGACTACTAATTATAAGATCAATAACTGGGCTTCCAGGGTCAGATTACTTTGGAATGACTATCTTTCCCAACATAATATTTACAAGTTGGCCTATAACATAAAATGTTTGTGGATCCTTTTTCTTATGTCTAGGATTTTTGAGGCATACTTCTTTAATGGATTTTTCCATAAATAGGAACATCTTTAATAGCTTGAAATAGTGGAATCTAGATATGCATGTTTTTCAACTGGTCAAGGATATGAAATGGTGTTTCCTCCTAGGATATAGGTTTTTCCATGCTAAGCCTTTGTGGAAAGGGAGGATTAACTAAGGTGTGAACATCTGTTTGAATTGGTATATCAGTTGGCTGGAAAGTATTTGGCAAAGTAGCTTTTGGAAGTGGTGCTAATGCTACAGGAATGTCTGGAACTTCCATTATAACAAGAGGTTTTGGTGCAAGCAAAGTAGTACTAGATCTCAAGTGGATATCAAATATCTCTAGTGCATAGGCAGGGTACTACTAAGCATTAGTAGCATACATTGGTTACTGTTGTTGCTTGTTGTTAGGATTGGGTTGTCGTTGAGCAGGTAATTGGGTTGGATTTGGAGCAGGACTTGTAGCTGCAGGAGGTGGCATTATTGCAAGTTGAGACACTGGAGGTGGTAAGGGTGGAAAAATAGGATTTTGATTAGCCCATTGTTGAGGTCCTCGCCATTGGTTATATGGTTTCCAATTCCCTTGTGGTGGTTGTCATTGATTTTGAGTTTGTGGCCACTAGTTTTTTGGTTGGTTAGGCCATTGGTTTTACTGTTGGTTAGGCCAGGCATTGTTCCACGCAGGTTGCGAGTACTAAGAAGGATGTTGATAATTCTAGTTTTGCCATTAATTATTATAAGGACTAGATAATTACAAGGGATCATGAGGTATAACTTGCCTTGAAGCCCATGGCCAACATTGAGAAACAAAGAACACTTGCTCGTCATCTCCTTCTATTTTCATGTACTTAGTAGGAAGATGTTGGTTCTCCAAATTTTCTACCATCTTGCATCCAAAATATTTCTTTTTCTTATTGCAGTGAGGACATTACTCAGCTATCTTTGCTTCAACATCTGCATGCTTCTTCTTGGTAGTCATTGTATCGAGGTGTGTTGCCACATCATTGATGATATCTTGCTTGAAATCTAACAGCAGCTTTGAGATTTCCAGCTTAGAAATTCTTGATTTGTTCCCTTTAGCAAGTGTAGACCAAAATCCTCTGCCCTTCTTTATGGTTGATCTTGAATAGTTGAGGCAAATTTTCTTAATATCTGATGACATGTAACTAATTGAATGTTTGATAATGTTAAGTTGAAGATGATGCAAGACATTAAATAATTTAATGGTTTGTATTGTCATTGATGTCAAATTGATATCATCTGAATGGTTATATACATAATGCCAAATAATTCAGAGAATCAATTGCACAGAAGTTATGCTCTCAGCAATACATAAAAGTCAAGTATTCACCAAGTGACATACTACACTGGCAAAGTGCACACCATCGGTAAAGATAGAGATAAAGTCACAATGATACCTGAAAAGCAGCAGACAGTGTTGCTTGACAAAGCAAAATCACAGGATGCCCGATGAGCTAAAAATAGTGTTTCCTGATGAGAAAGATCCAATGATGCCTGACGGATGGAGATCCCAAAGCTAACTGAAGTTACACTGACGGAATTGGCAGTTGTCACCGGCGATGAACTGCAGAATTGACCGACAGAACAGAGAGATCAAAAAATGACAAAATATCTAGCTGGCAGAGCTTGAGGATAGACTTAACTAGTTGTTTTATTTGTTTTATTTGACCACATTTAAGTAAGTGATTTAAAGATAATTTACACAGCTGGCAAGAAGATAACTACGAGATAAATAAGGAGTTAAAGTTGTAAATCAATTTGGATGGATTGTTTTTCATGCCAAGAATCAAGAATCAGGAGCCAAGAATTAAGGAATATCATGTCTATATAAGAGACAAGCATAATTCATTTCTGCAAGCAATCAGATACACAGGGGAGTGAATTGATAGAAGATGCTGAAGAGAAACAGATAAAGGTTAAACTTCATGCAGTCCTGATCAATCAAGCTAAGGGAAGAGCTAAAGAATTTTGCAGACACCGAAAAACAGTGAAGCACAACATCACAGAGTAGAAAGAATGAATAAAAAAGGATTAGAATTAATACATTGATCAGAAAGGTAATGTACGTAAATAGATCTGAATATCTACAATTCAAAGTTGCATTAAAAATAGGTCATTGTGTTTCAGTTTAACCATTGAAGCATTAATTCTCTTAATAGAGTAGGACTTAATAGTCTTTTGTAATTGAGGTATATCCTAACAAATTACTAGAAGGTTGACTCATGATAGTAGCATCGGTCTTACCTAAAGCGTATTGACAGTCTAAGAAGGAGTCTGATTCAAGGATGGTAGTAAGATTAGCATAAAGCCTATTGACAGTCTAGAGGTTGATTCAAGGATGGTAGCGTAGAAGCCAGATACTAAGTGACAACCTATGTATAAAAATCCTCTAACAAGGTCACACTTAACAATGTGTTTGTAACCTTTAACAGGGTTGGCTCCTAACAGGGCTCACTTCAAAAGAGTGAAAATTTGGGGCACCGGTCCCAGTGGTTTTTCCCTTAACAGGATTTCCATGTTAAAATCCTTGTATTATGTGTGTATGGTTTATTACTTTATTGTTTTACATTTAACATATGCATTTATGGATTGACTGGTATACTCTGCATATTTACTGAGTATCGATAAATAAGTTTTACTGCTTATTGGTTATTAAGGAGAAGAAGGACAGACAAGGTAAACCGACAGACAGTTATTTATTTCAAGTATT
>MU225854.1:3123193-3146184 GCA_018584345.1 Thuja plicata | reverse complement strand
CGACAGACAGTTATTTATTTCAAGTATTTCAAAGGCATACATCTTGTAGGGACTTAATAATCTGAGGTGTATTAATTGGTGGATTGAAGTTTAAAAGGATAAATTTTTGAGGCCACTGATTCACCCCTCCCCCCCCTTGGTTATTACTAACAAATATCATCCCAAGAAGATTGGGATATATCTCCTCTAGCGATGAGGTCCAATGCTTCCAGGTAGTTATCATTTACTCCCCTCAAGAAAATGAGTTTCTTGTTACTCCAATTAAGCATTGTAGTTGTCATTAGTATTCAAGCACTCAATATGGACACTTGGTAATAGAGTCACAAACATGATAGTTGATATAATCACCAAAGTGCAGAGTTAACCGAGAGCACTGATCATGCCCATATTTAACCGAGTATAGTGATTACCAAGAAAACAAACTTTACCGAGCAGTAGACAACATCAAGCTACATAGTTTAATCAAAGATACACAGACTACACCGAGCGCCGAGAGACAACATAAACTGAGTGGATGAGAGGCCACATAAAAGTTTGTTATGGCACATAATTCTATGTAACAAGTTTTTTTCGACCTAGATAGCAGTTTACAATGATCGAGGAGAGAATTAATTACAGATTTACAACATTAATTGTTTATATATCCTATGTTGAGATGATCAAGGTAAATTATGTACACCATTGATCTTAGGTTAGGGATGATATTTTAAATCCCTAATTAGGTCATAGAGTTTGATATATATAAATGAATAGATGTCATTTTTGTAATGTATGTTGATCAAGAAATAATCAAGTAGCCACCATACTACAGACATCAGAGATCAAATAGGGATTTTAAGGACAAAGACTACATTGTAGTAATCAATTATCAAAACAGAGGCAAGGCTACCGAGCAGAATAGAGCATAAGGTATTATCATTCACATTGAGGTGATATGTTTTGTATGTACTTAAAGGATTTGTATCAGCAATATTGAGATTGTATATGTTCAGATCACATTTCTGTTACTCTCTAAACAAGAGAACTAGCTTTGATTACCACCCCATAATTGTCACTAACAGAAGCATATATGATATGCATGCTTAGATCAACTTAGAGATATTAACCCTAGAGAAATTAAAAGAGGAATGAGAGAAGCTGTTGGATAATGTCAAGAAAGCCCATCCTAATATTTTTAACAAATTGTAATTTATAATCCTTTTGTCATTATTTTCAAAAAAGGGGGAAATATATGTATATAAGTATAGTAAAGGGGGATACTATAATCAAGCAAAGTTCATATACATATACCGAGCATTTACAAAGGGGGAGTCATCATGTATATTATGTATAGTAATAAATTTTTGGTACTAATGCCAAAGGGGGAGAATGTTACTCCAATTAAGCATTGAAGTTGTCATTAGTATTAAAGCACTCAATATGGACAGTCAATAATAGACTCACAAACAAGAAGATTAGTATAATCATCGAAGTGTAGATTTAACCGAGAGTACTGATCATGCCCAGAGTTAACTGAGTACAGTGATTACTGAGAAGACAAACTTTACCGAACAGTAGACAACATCGAGCTACACAGTTTAACTTAACAACAATATAATCAAGATACATAGACTACACCAAGCACTGAGAGACAACATTAAATGAGTGGACTAGAGGCCACATAAAACTTTTTTATCACACATCATCCTATGTAACAACTTTTTTTTGACCTAGATAACGATTTACAACAATCGAGGAGAGCATTAATTACAGATTTACAACATTAATTTTTTATATCTCCTATGTTGAGATGATCGAGGTAAATATGTACACCGTTGATCTTAGGGTAGGGATAATATTGTAAAGCCCTAATTAGGTCATAGAGTTTGATATATATAAATGTATAGATGTCATTTTTGTAATGTATGTTGATCAAGAAATGATCAAGTAGCTGCCATACTACAGACATCAGAGATCAGACAAGGATTTTAAGGACATAGTCTACATTGCAGTAATCAGTTATCAGAACAGAGGCAAGGCTACCGAGAATAATAGAGCAGAAGGTATTATCATTCACATTGAGGTGATATGTTTTGTATGTACTTAAAGGATCTGTATCATAAATATTGAGATTGTATATGTTCAGATCACATTTTTGTTACTCTCTAACAATTGTAATAGACCCCAAAATCTCTTAACAGAGTAGACTTAACCATATTTTTGTAAATATCTTAACCGAGTGCACATATACTCTATGTTGCTAAATCCTCACATGAGGTAGATATAATCAATATTATTGTTACTCCTAACAAGGTAAGATCATCAGAAGTGATGATTCTTTGTAAGCTTTAACATGCTACTTTATTTACTGCAGTAGTGAAGTTTTGTGGGTCTCATCCCCTCCGCAATTTTTACCTTCTAACATGGGTTTTCTACGATACCAAAATACTAGTGTCATGAGTAATTAATTTCATGTGTGTGTATTAATTACTTTACATGCATTTACATTTCAATAGTGATACTATATGTTTGGTGTATGCAATATACTCAGTCAATTATTAAAGAACTAGTGGTTACAAATATTTGATTAAAAGTTTTTAAGGGTACTGATTCACCCCTCCCCTCTCAATACACACCTCTCCATTATCCCAACATTTTTGTGAATCCTCCTCCAGGACATGTTTTGGATTCTTTTGCAGGTTATACAAGAAGCATGAAACGTAGTCTTCCAGAGTTTCATCTTCCTTCTGTGACATTCAAAAGATGTCATCTCCTCTTGGGTCACCCTCCTTGCAATACTCTTTGTATTTTTTTAGAAACATAGTCTGCATCTCATCCCAGCTAGTTTCTGTAGTAGCTCCTAATCCCATAAACCATCATAGGGCAGACTCCTTCAATGTTTCTGGAAACAACTTGAACTTGCGGCGATCAGTGTTGTAGTCAATGTTTTGACAAAGAATGTCAAACTTAAACAAAAAGGTGTCAGGATCTTCAGTTATTAGGCCATAGAACTTTGGAAGTGCAATAGTGGGTATGTTCTTGGGGTTAGCATTGTTGATAAGGATAGGAAGAGGAAATGGACAAGTAGGTTGTACCATTACTGGAGGTATTTGGAAATGGAGTTGCTGCTGGAAAGGAACTTTAGCCACAACATTATGAACAACAAGTGCACTTGGAGCGGAATTATCAAGAAAACTGGCCAAAATTTCAACAAAAGGTTGAAGGCCAACTGGATCAAAAGGCTCTGCTTCAGAGGAAGATCCTGTAGGAAATTCTGGACTTGCATCAATAAAGGGTAATTCAACTTCTTCAACTTCTTCATTCAGATTAACATATTCTCTTGAAAGAAATCTTCCCTATCCATCTCGTCTTCTTCCTCTTTGATGCATGCAATTAATTACATAAACTTGTGAAGCAAGTTCAAGACTACAAACTACTATCTAGAAAATAGGGAACTATCTAAAAATAAAAAATGACTCAATAAGGTTCTCATCTTGACACCATCCATGACAGCAGCGCCAAACATGAACATCCCCACAATAGGTAATAATAATCATGTCAAAGCTTCTTCTAGGAATAGTGTATTCAAACTAAGAATTTTTTTCCTATCATAAAGTGCATTTAAATTGTCAACCCAGGGATGTATACTTAAAATGGTACAACACAATTTGTGCACTAAGTCTCTCAAAGAGTCATATTACTTATGTTGTAGGAAGGAAAAATACATGAAAGAGACTTGTGCTATTGTTGCGGGAAAGTAAACACACATGACTACTTAATGAAATTAATGTTGAAAACTACAAACTCAACTTAAACCTATTCTATCAGCCCAAAGCATTCACTATAATTGTCCTTGCAAGTGCTGCAGGAACATACATGAGTTATAATGTTGCAGGAGGAAACAATAGACTCTATTTAAAATGATGTAAGTACTGAAAGCAACTCTAACCTAGTATAACATAATCCACCTCCCAAGTGGGCCCCCTTAGTTGGCTTCTGCTAACTACTAACATAGAATATAACTAAAATCACTCCTTCATTATATTTCCATAAATTGATTACATTGTAATGAAAACAATGCACGA
Organism: Thuja plicata; assembly: GCA_018584345.1. Taxonomy (NCBI): domain Eukaryota; kingdom Viridiplantae; phylum Streptophyta; class Pinopsida; order Cupressales; family Cupressaceae; genus Thuja; species Thuja plicata. The sequence continues at coordinate 3,142,120 of MU225854.1, read as the reverse complement.
AACAAGAAAGAGTAACTTGTCTGTGCAAATGTAATAATAGTATATTATCCAAATAACTACAAACAAACAATTAAATCCCTTTATATAGAGGATTGATGTTTATTCAAAGAATATAGATAAGGTCTGACTAAATCATGCCATAGAGAAAGGAGAATGTAACAACCCACGATATAATGTAATAAAGTCTAGATAATTGATTCAACAAGATATTGACCACTGAGAAAATATAGTAGAGTTATGTTCCTATATTCTGTGAGATGATGACTCCTCTAATTTAACAGGAATGTCTTGTGGTGTCATAACGGTTCTCCCCGTCACAGCTAGGAATTCAATATTTCCTCTTCAATGATGTCGATCCACTCTCAAGCCGCTCCTTTTTCCTGGTAGGTTAGTAGCATATGCAGATATATATTCAAGTCAACTAGTCAAATCAATCCAAATATTAGAACACACATTCAAATAGTTATATGAAATATTGTGATAGATATGTAATGTTTAGCAGAATATGTCACTACTAACTACCCATAGGTTTTGGTGATTCTGACTGTACTTATAGAATGATCACAAGTTCAAATAGATGAAGGGATGCTAATGCATGATCTAGTCTTCAAAGGAAATGTGTGATTTTAGGGCCTTGTTTTCGTTTATGAAGGAATGACATAAATGAAATATATGCAAGTAAAGAAAAAACTCTTGAAGTGATTAAAAAATATATATTAGATCTAGTGTATCAGAGTAAGTATAAAAAAGGAGCAAGGATGATGAACACACCTTGAAGGATAGTAAAGGGTGTAACTTCATATTTGTAGAAACTTTGTCATACTGTACTGAAACTGGAAACATATCAAGATCCAAAAACCTGCAAGTTGGAGATCTCTATTGTGAAAATCTGAGTGTTGTAGGAATAGTTTGAACTTTCTTTGACCTATACCTAGGTATAGGTCAAATTTGGTTTGACTTATACCCTAGTGGGGTGGTCCCACAATAGTGTGTCCCACTTTTTGGCCAACTTTGACACTGAGATCAACATTTTAAAAAAAACTTCACTTTCAAATCTATTGCCACAAAACTTTTAGGAATTTGAAGATGATGTAAACTAGAGTCTTTTAGCATGCTCTTTCTAGTTTCAAAATATATTACAAAAAAATTAAAATTGATTTGAATCCATTTTTCCTTCTCCTTTGAAAAGTGGGTTGTGTGAAAAATTAGTGTTTTTAAGAAGTGACTGTCACTTGGATCAACATAAATTTTTAAAAATGATAATTATGTAATTGTTTTGAGGTTATATTTGTAACTTCAATATCTAAAGGATTCAATAGGTTTCATTCATTTTGGTTCAATATTTCATAGTTTATTAAGTTTTAAAGTGACAGTAACTATAATTTAGATATAGGTTCTTTTGGATCGCTCTAACTTGATATGTATATATCAAAATTCATTTTTTCTTTTTTTTGATAGAAAGGTAACACAAATACTCATTTCCTACATATTTTTCATAATTTTCTTTGTAAGTTACTATTTTCTTGAAGCCTCAAAGAGACAAGTTGTTGAATGACCAAACAACCTATGTTTAATTAAAGTAAAATTTGAAAGTGATAATGAATTCAATATGTATTAAAATTATAGTCATTAGAAAGCTTGCTGCGAGAAGTATCATCTTCCATTATTTGTTTTGGAAAATTATCTTCTTTGTTCTTTGTTTCAGGCCTTGAAAGACCATTTTTTTGTAGTATTTTTTTTTTCTCCGGGGGAAAACTTCAAATTTGGGGTCTTCACACGAAGGGTTATGATGGATTCAAGCAAAGGGGTCTTCGCATGAAGACCCCCATGGGAAAAGTCTGGTGGGAAAAGACCCGTCGGACTTTTACCCGACCTAGTTCACTCGAACTAGGTCGACTAGTTATGATTTTTTAATTTTTGCATGGTATAAAGTAACCATTTTTGTTTTCATTTTTCACACAATTGCAATCAAGTTAATTCACATTTTTTTATTATTGATCAAACTTTTTCAAAAGCATTTTTTTGGAGGAAAATTTCTTTTTTTTTACAAAGACATAATTCTGGAGAGGAGAATTACTATCAAGGTATTTTTTGAAGAGGAGAATTACTATTGCCAATTTTTTGGAAGAAATTTTTTTGGAGAGAAGAAATGGGGAACAAGAAGGGAAGCCAAAGTAAATCTACAAGAAAAAGGTCATCTGGTACCGAACAAAGAAATTGTGAAGTTGCATTGACATATTATTATAAAACTAAAGAAGGTATGGACCTAGAATTCTAATTTTATGTGCCTGAATTTTATGGACCTATGCTTTATTTTTCTCTAATTTGATTCATTTTTGTGCATGTAGCTCACAATCAACATGGTCAAGGTGAAGTTGAAGCTCAAGTATGAGGGTCAAGTAAAGTTGAAGAAATGCACATTGAAGAAGGGTCAAGATCACTCCCTACATAATCTTAGAAAATAGATGTTGGAGAATGGTTAGGATCATGTGCTCCTACTGGTATGGATGAACTTATAGATCTAGCTCAAATTGTAAAGAGAAATATTAATTATAGAAACTTAGATCATTTACTTACAATGAATGTTGAGAATTTGAGATCACTTGCAAATGTTCAACCCTTAAGTTTTGCTAAGAAGAGGTCAATGAATACGATAGCAAGAGAAATATTGGCTAAATTTGATAATTGTGAAACACTTAAACAAGACCAATTACTTTGAGTTGAAATTAAAAACAAAAATTTGGAAGAGCCATTAAAATTATTGGGTATAGATAAAACATCAAAGAAGAGAAAAGTTGTTGACATGCAAATTGATATGATTGAAAATCTTAGGAAAGGTTTGAACCAGGTAGGGAAGTGATCTCAAACTAAAGATAAGACCATTAGAAGAAAAATTATGTTGACATCCATTGTAGGTAACACTATGCTCCAAAATAGATAAATATCTTATGTTTCATCTTGGATTGGTTCTAGTAGGAAAACAATATCACGATATGTTAATAGGAGAATTATTTTGGATGATAGAACCTTGGAAGGAAATTGGGAAATCATGTGTAGAGATCCTTTTTTTGATAGGATTGATGAGGGAATCAAGAATTTGGTCGTAATTGTTTTGAATGATAATACTCATCCTTCATCAAACATTAGAGATGTTATCAGACATAGAATTGCATATAATCAATATGAACATCATACAAAACATTGGTTGGACACAACACAACATGAAATGTATGTGTCATTTTTTAGTTCAAATCCTAATATAAAGGTTGGGCAAAAATTTCTTGAAAGATTGAATCCATATTATGTCAGGACAAACAAAATATTTGAAACTTGTTCTTGTCGTTATCATATTGAATTTGATCTCCACCATCAGGTTTTTCAAAATTTTGTATAAGCACTTATGGTTTTGAATATGATCCTCCTACTAGATGAAGTGAGTTTATCTCATCCATTTTATGTGACAAAAGAGATGATGCAGCTAGTCAAATAAATTGCATATAAGGAATATGTGAAACATGTACTGATTTGGCATTTTTTCCTTTGAGAAAAGAAAAAAATGATGTAACAAAGATGGTAAATTGCAAGAGTTACAAATATGTAAAGAACAAAACAAAATTTGGGAAAGAATCCAAAAGGTTGTAAAATGTTGAAGAGGAGATAACTGTTGGAGTATTTATGGAAAAATTAAAAAAAGTTGATTCAACCCTATATTCATCATGCTTTTTTTGTAAAGTGGAAAACACAAAAATTTTGTTAGATCTATTTCTTGCAAAATCCTAATAGGCATCAATGCTTGACTCTATGATTCTAAAGAATTTATTCAATCAAGGAAAAGTCCAATTGATGAGGATTTGATCCTCCTTCTTCTTTGAGTTCCACAGGCTCAGGCGGGTGTACCTCTCTTGATTTACTGCTTCTCAAAAAATCATACAATGGATCAAGGTTTCACAGTGATTTGTAAATGACATTTACTGTAACAATTGGTAACAAATCCTACAGATACTAATCACTAGTCTTATATAGAACTTTATAAACCAAAGGAGGCACTTGACAATAACATATACAAGTGTGATAAGGATTCTCATCCTTCTTCTCTTTGAGATTCTAGCTCAGACAGGCTGACCTAATGATTCAATCTTCAAGGAATCAACAAAATTACTTGTAGTCTTTAATAAAAATGATAAACATCTATGTTCTTAAAAAATAAATAAAAGGATTGTTTATATTTTATGATTTTATGGTGATAAATGCTATTCAAATCCAGACCAATGCCTAATCCAGGGCAAAGAGTCAAATGAAATATACATTCACAAAAATATTTTAATGAAAACACACTTAGAACTCAGATGGAATTCCTTACAAGTCATCTTCTCATTCCCTCATCCATGTATCAAATTATTATGCAAATATTTAACCCTCTAAAACTACCCTTAAGAATTACCCCTCCCTTGGAAGAAACTTAAGAACAATCCCACATGTACCTTGTAAACAGTATATTGAACTTGCCTTACAAACTCAATAAACAAGAATTTAAATAAAAACACATGAAGACATCACATATATGAAACATGAACTTCCACTGTATTTATTAAAATATCTCTATTCAATACATTCAGAATGAAAAAAGATTTAAAACTAGACAAAAAATTTAGAAAAGTGCTTCGCAGTTGTGAATTCACCATTCTTAACAATACATTACAAATTTCTATATATAGTACACACTAGCCATCTTGGAATCTTGAAAAAAACATGATGCAACAAGCCTCAGATAGCTAGGTAAATAAAAAATTACTAAAAGACAAAAAGAAGTTACAACTTCAGTAGATGGAGGAAAATAACTTGGGTAGTTGATTCACAATAATTCTAGATCTTTTACAGTTGGCACCTTTGTCCGCAGATGTTCAAGGTAACTTCTAAAAGTTGTTATGAGACCTAGTGACCACCACTATAGGCTAAATTACACTAGTCTTGATGATAATTACCCTCCCTGTGCTGATTGATAAGGCGCCAAGTGTCCTTCGCTCCTCATCTACTACATCTAGGTCTATTTTTGTGGGATTTTTCTTCTTGGGTTTGGTGTTGTTATCCCAAAGTGTGACCTCATCCTCTATTGGACAACTAAAATTCTTTATTCCCTGCAACTGTTTCAACTTTCTTTCCCACCGAGCATCAGTGATAGCTCTTACATCCATAACAAACTTGAAAAAGTTTGTTTAAGCTTTGAATACTTCATCAAAGGCTTTATTTAATACGTCCACGTCTAAAATTTTGTCCTCTATTAGGAAGACCTCTTTTGTTGGTATCAAGGTGTCAAATTCTCCCTTCAAATCCTCAACTTCTTTCACCTCATCATTCTCTTTTCTGATTGGAGGTATAAATTTACTAAAATCATAACCAAACATTGCTAACCTTGATTGAATTTGATTTTCCTTTCCTTTAAAAAAGGACTAGGCTATGCCAACCTACTCTATCATCTCTCACACTTGACATAATGCCTCTGGAAGGTATTCTCTATGGGGTTGAAGTGCCTCTAGCCTCTCAAACAATGATCCTCAACCTGACCATACATTGAACAAGGGGTCTATAATAGTTATTTGGTCTTTCACATCCTTCTCTAGATCAAGAAACTTGATGTATGCCTTATGTACTGCACCCACCTTGCCCTTAAGTACATGTATCCTATACTACAAGATGTTCAATAATGCAGAGAGGGCAACTTCATTCCTATCCTTTTCCACTATCTTTGTTTCTTGTGTAGGATCCTTAGTGACATCATGCTATACAACTGCAACCTCTTGAGCTGGAGGAGGAAGAGATTTAGAGGCCTCTTCCAACTATTTATTTAGAGAATCTAATTTCTCTTGCAATGCCTTGATCTGCATTAGGCCCTTTTCTCTATCTTTTGCCACAACAATTTAATCATTAAAGAGCCTTCCATATCATTCTGAAAACTGCTCTTTTTTTTCCTCATTCAAGTGGGGAAAGTGAGTGACAACATGGGAGATCTCTAGATAAGAGGTGTTTTGGATAGTCCAAATGATCTTGTCCCCATCCTTTTTTTCCTCTATACTGAATAAAGATGGATTTTGTGTTCTTGGAGCCAATGACCACATATCGAGAGTTTGGGACCTAAGATAATATCCACAGCCTCGTATTATTTCTCCTATTTGAGTCTCAAAAGATAATTGAGTCTATTGAGCCTCTGGCTTTCCTAATCTGATCAATGATGAATGCAGATGCTAGATCCCATCTAGGCACAAGCAGCATCCCACTAGACTTCACCAATTTCCTAGCCTCTCCTACTTTAAATAGTTTCAGAGTTAGGGTCATAAGATTTCAAAGCTTGTATTGCTTCATCTCCTAAGGTTGCACCCTTTATTATCTGCAGTTGGGATCCAATCTCTTGTTTATTCCTCCAAATGAAAAATTTCTTGAATTCATCATTCTTTACGAAAGAATCATCATTTAAAAACTCTTCTTGATAGAGTTCTCTCTCATCCTAGCATAATTGGAGGGGAAAATCCACTTCCTCTTGGATCTATTTTTTCTTTTCCTTTCCCTCTCTGATGGTTTTTCTTAATTGGTGATGGTACTTTCTATCACCAATGACCAGGGCAGTTACTTTGTCTTTCTTCTTTTCTTGTGCTTTCAACTGTAAGGGTCCTCCTTGTTCTATCCTCTTCTTCTTCATAGGAGGCTCACTTGTTCCCTCAGTATCAAGAGCTTCTGAGATAGCTTCAAAATCAGATGGGTGATCTATTTGAGGAGGACTATGTAGCTCATAACCTCCCTCACTATCTTCTTCATACTTAGAGGAAGAGTGTTGTTCAGGCCCCCTTTGCTTTTCCTCTATTTGACTTTCCAGTTTGTTGTAAAAAGTGTCATACATTTCTATAATCTTTGTAATCTTGTTCATATAAGGTACTCCCAGGAAGAAACCTCCAAAAGGATTCCCTACCCTTTTAATTTCTTTCTCCAAGTGTAACAGGTCCAAATATTTTTCTTCTCTTTTCTCAGCTTCTTCCTCATCAAGAAATTTTTTGATAACATCCTCTTCATCACACCCTTCATGCTCCTTGATGGCAGTGACACTTGGGGTTAGAAATTTCTTGGCACTCCTGATAAAACCCTCAGGGTCTACATATCTGTATTGGGTCATGCTCATCTTAAATTGCCCCAACCTTTTGTTTATTCCCTCAATGGCCTTCTTCCCAATAACAAAATCAACAACATGGAACTGCCTTGGTGTAAATGTACCCTTCCTATGAGTGGCATGTTAGTAATAACTAAGAGTGGGGGGGGGGGGGTAGGTGAATCAGTGGCCTCAATCCATCCTTAAATCAACCCTTAAAACTTATTACCACAATTATAAGCCTCTAGTTATATTCAGTCCTATAAGATGAATGCCTTGAAATACTAATATCAAATTACTACTTGGCTTTGTAAAACCTTCTATTGTATGTTTACTGATAAGCAGTCTTTCTATTTACTGAAACACATTAAATAACTAGTGTATACCGATCAATCTAGATTTACTTATGTGAAATGAAAAATAGTAAAGTGATGACTCATAGACATATAACACATGGATTTTTAACGTGGAAACTGATGACATGTAACTGATTGAATGTTTGATAATGTTAAGTTGAAGATAATGCAAGGCATTAAATTAGTTAATGGTTTGTATTGTCATTGATGTCAACTTGATATCATCTATACGGTCATGTACATAATGCCAAAGACTTCAGAGAATCAATGGAACATAGATTATGCTTTCAGCAATACATAAAAGTCAAGTATTCACTAAGTGATAGAAAACATCGATGGAGTGCACACCATTGGTAAAGGCAAAGAACAAAAGTCATAGCGATACCCAATGAGCAGAAGATAGTGTTGCCTGACGAAGAAAAATCACGGGATGCTCGACGAGCTGAAAATAGAGTTTCCCAATGAGAAAAATCCAATGATGCCCGACAGATGGAGATCCCAAAGATGACTAGAGTTACACCGACAGAACTGGCAGTTGTCACCAATGACTAACTGCAGAGTTGACCGACAGAATAGAGAGTTCAGAAAATGACAAAATATCTAGCTGGCAGAGCTTAAGGATAGACTTAACTAGTTGTTTTATTTTTTTTATTAGACCAAAGTTAAGTAATTGATTTAAATAAGATTTGTACAGTTGGAAAGAAGATAACTACGAGATAAATCAGGAGTTAAAGCTGTAAATCAGATTGGTTGGATTGTTTTTCATGCCAAGAATCAAGAATCAAGAATCAAGGAATATCATGTCTATATAAGAGACAAGCATAATTCATTTCTGAAAGCAATCACATACACAGGAAGGGAAGTGAATAAAAAGAGGATGCTAAAGAGAAACTAATGAAGGATAAATTCATACAGTCCTTATCAATCAAGCTGAAGGAGAGCTAAAGAATTTTGCAGACACTAACGAACAGTGAAGCACATCATCACAGAGTAGAAAGTGTGGAGCACAAAGAATTGAATTGATACATTGATCAAAGAGGTAATGTACTTAAATAGATCTGAAAATTTGCAATTCAAGTTGCATTAGAAATAGGTCATAGTGTTTTAGTTTAACCATTGAAGCATCAAGTCTCTTAACAGAGCAGGACTTAACCGTCTTCTATAATCAAGGTATATCATAACAGATTGCCAAAAAGGTTGATTCATGAAAGTAGCACTGAAATTGCATAAACCCTATTGACAGCCTAAGAAGAAGGTTGATTCAAGGATGGTAGTGAGATTTTCCTAAAGCCTATTGACAGTCTAAGAAGGAGGTTGATTCAAGGATGGTATCAAAATAGATGCCAGATACTAAGTGACAACTTCTATGTATAAAATCCTCTAACAAGGTCACACCTAATAGTGTGTTTGTAACCTTTAACAGGGTTGGCTCCTAACAGGGCTCACTTCAGAAGAGTGAAAATTTGGGGTACCAGTCCCAGTGGTTTTACCCTTAAGAGGGTTTCCATGTTAAAATCCACATGTTATTTGTGTATGGTTTATTACTTTATTGTTTTACATTTCACATATGTATTTCTAGATTGATTGGTATACTCTGCATATTTACTGAGTATCAGTAAATAGTTTTACTGCTTATCGGTTGTCAAGGAGAATAAGGATAGACAAGGTAAATCAATAGATAGTTAATTATTATAAGTATTTCAAGGCATAAATCTTGTAGGGACTTAATAATCTGAGATGTATTTGATTGGTGGTTAGTGATTAAAGGATAAATTTTTGAGGCCACTGATTCACCCCCCCACCTCTCAATTATTACTAGCAATTGGTATTAGAGCTTGTGTGCTTAGAAGGAAGGTTTCAAGACCTAAGTAAAGATCACAAGATGAATAGACGAGATATGCCCAAGTTGAACAAAGTCAACTTTGCTCCATGGCAAAGCAGGATAAGACTCCACTTATCAGGTATTGGTAATGATGTTACTCAATACTTAGATACTGAATATGTGTTACCTATAGGACCATTGATAGTAGATCAATTGAGAGAGAAGCATGACCATAACTGCATGGTTATAGAGCTTTCTTCCTCACTCTCTGATGCTGAATTTGAAGATGTCAAGGACTGCAAATCTGCAAAGAAAATGTGGGACAAACTGAAGCTTGTACATGGAGGTGATACAAATGTTCTGAGAGCCAAGGCAGAAAGCCTTAGAAGAAATTTTGATGATCTTAGAATGAAAGAAGGAGAAAACATCACACAGTACAACACAAGAATAAAAGTAGTCAATGTTATACGAGGTGTTAGAGGTACACTTGAAGAAGAGACTGTGGTAAGTAAAATCTTAAGAACCTTATTGCCTGTATATGCTATTAGAGATTTTTCTATTCAAGAAATGAGAGCTGTAGAAAACAATACAGTTACTCTTGATAGCTTAATTGGTAGACTGATTTCATTTGAGATGAATAACTTTGACAATAGTTTATTACCAAGTTTAGAGTTTGCATTTAATTCTTCTATGAAAATAAGCAAATCCAATTATAGATACTCATCTAGAAGGGACAGTGAAAGTGAAAGTGAAGAAGAATATCTAGATGAAATAGAAGCACTTATGGTAAGGAGAATGAAAAGAGGCAAAGGTAAATACAAAGGCAAGTTACCACTTGTATGCTTTAATTGTAAAGAGATTGGACACTTTGCTGCAAGATGTCCTAACAAAAGAAAAGATGACAGAAGTGATGACAAATATTTTGAGAATAACTCTGACAGAGGTGATAACAAAGATTACAGAGGTTATCGACAATCATAAAGAAAGAATACCCAAGACTACAAGGATAAAGGCAAGAAGGCTAGCTACCTAGCTGCTTCCAAAGATGAAGATACTAACACTGAACTTGATGATGACATCGAGATGGTATTTGTAGCTGTGAAGGATGATTTCGATGAAGATGAAAGGTATGAAGAAACTGCACTCATATCTAAGGTTAGTAAGAATGATATCTAGATTATAGATAGTGGCTACACTCACCATATGACCAGTGACAAAGAAAATTTTAACACTTTTGAATATTATAATGGTGGTATAGTAAGAATGGGAAATGATACATCTTGTCCAGTTGAAGGTAAAGGAACAATAATGCTGAATAATCTGATTAAATATGAAAATACTTATTAGGTAAAAGGATTGAATTATAATCTGTTGAGTGTTTCTCAACTGAATAATTTAGATCACAGAGTAGAATTTGAAAACAAGAAGGCAAAGATCTTGAATGAATCAGGAAAATTGATTGGTACCGGTGAACAGACTAAAGGTAACTTATATTCTATTTGAATGATACTAACCCCACTTGCTTAATGACTAAAAATGAAGACATATGGTTGTGGCACAAAAGATTGTGTCATGTGAATTTTGACAACATGATGAAAATAACCAGAAGAAGAAGTGTAAGAGGCTTACCGATGATGACGAAGCCAGACAACATCATGTGCAAAAATTGTCAAAATGGTAAAATGACAAAGTCTAGCTTCAAAAGTAAAATCCATACATCTGATGATATTCTAGAATTAGTCCATACTGATTTATGTGGACCTATGAGGACAAAGAGCTAATATGGGGATAGATATTTTATTCTCTTTGTTGATGATTACTCTAGAATGATGACAATCATGTTTCTAAAAGAAAAATCTGAAGCATTCGAGATGTTTAAATGGTATAAGGCTATGGTAGAAAAAAAGTGGTAAAGATCTAAAATGTTTGAGATCAGAAAGAGGAGGAGAATTTATATCAGATGAATTCACTAATTTTTGTTATGAGAATGGTATAAAAAGATAGGTTTCTACACCAAGAACACCACAGCAAAATGGGATTGCTGAGAAAAGGAACATATCAATAGTTGATTGTGCAAAAACATTGATGATAGAAAAGGACATCACCCAAATCTTTTGGAGGGAAGCTGTCAGCACTATTGTTTATACTCTTAATAGAGTACAATTGAAGGACACAAAGAAGAAACCTTATGAGCTATGGTATGGTAAAACACCCAATGTAAGTTACTTCAAAATATTTGGTAGTCGATGTTATGACTTAAAGGATGATAGAAATGGAAAGCTTGACAACAAAAGTGATGAAGGTATTTTTCTGGGGTATTCTACCAAGAGAAAAGATTTTAAATGTCTAATCAAGGCTTCTAACAAAATAGTTGAAAGTGCAAATGTGAAGATTGATGAATTTGTAGAAAATAATGAGCTGGAAAGCACAAAAGAACTGATGACATATAACTGATTAAATGGTTGACTATATTAAGTTGAAGATGATGCAAGACATTAAATCAGTTAATGGTTTGTATTTTCATTAATGTCAACTTGATATCATCTGTATGGCCATATACATAATGCCAAAAACTTCAGAGAATCAATGGAATAAGAGTTATGCTTTCAGCAATGCATAAAAGTCAAGTATTCACTAAGTGACAGACTACACTGACAGAGTGCACACCATCAGTAAAGAGAGAGATAAAGTCACAGTGATGCCCAATGAGCAGAAGATAGTGTTGCTCGACGAAGTAGAATCAAAGGATGTCCAACGAGCTAAAAATAGTGTTGCCTGACGAGCAAGATCCAATGATGCTTGATGGACGGAGATCCCAAAGCTAATTGAAGTTACACCGACAGAATTGGCAGTTGTCACCGGCGACGAACTACATAATTGACCGACAGAACAGAGAGATCATAAAATGACAAAATATCTAGCTGGCAGAGCTAAAGGATAGAATTAACTGGTTATTTTTTTTGTTTTATTCGACCAAAGTTAAGAAAATGATTTGTACATTTGGAAAGAAGATAACTATGAGATAAATCAGGAGTTAAAGCCATAAATCATTTTGGCTGGATTGTTTTTTATGCCAAGAATCAAGAATCAAGAACCTAGAAATAAGGAAAATCATGTCTATATAAGAGACAAGCTTAATTCACTCTAAGTGTGGATGAGCAAGCAATCAGATACATAGGGGAGTGAACTGATAGAAGATGCTGAAGAAGAAACTGATGAAGGATTAACTTCATGCAGTCCTAATCAATCAAGCCGAGGGAGAGCTAAAGAATTCTGTAGACACTGATGGATAGAGAAGAACAACATCACAGAGAAGAAAGAGTTAAGTACAAAGGAATTGTATTGATACATTGATCAGAAAGACATTGTAAGTAAATAGATCTAAAAATAAGCAATTTAGTTGCATTAGAAATAGGTCATTTTTGTTTCAGTTTAACCATTGAAGCATTAAGTCTCTTAGTAGAGCAGGACTTAACAATATTTTGTAACTGAGGTATATCCTAACAGATTACCACAAGGTTGACTCATGATAGTAGCACCGGTCTTACCTAAAGCCTATTGACAGTCCAAGAAGGAGGTTGATTCAAGGATGGTAGTAAGATTTGCATAAAGCCTATTGACAGTCATGAGACTGATTCAAGGATGGTAGCATAGATGCCAGATACTTAGTGACAACCTATGTATTGAAAATCCTCTAACAAGGTCACACTTATCAGTGTGTTTTTAACCTTTAATAGGGTTGGCTCCTAACAGGGCTCACTTCAGAAGAGTGAAAATTTGGGGTACCGGTCCCAGTGGTTTTTTCCTTAACAGGGTTTCCACGTTAAAATCCTTGTGTTATGTGTGTACGATTTATTACTTTATAGTTTTACATTATACATATGCATTTATGGATTGACTGGTATACTCTGCATATTTACTGAGTATCGGTAAATACATTTTATTGATTATCGGTTATCAAGGAGAATAAGGATAGACAAGGTAAACCGACAGACTGTTATTTGTTTCAATTATTTCAAACGCATACATCTTGTAGGGACTTAATAATTAGAGAAGTACTGATTGGTGGATTAAAGTTTAAATTGGATAAGATTCTAAGGCCACTGATTCACCCCCCCCTAGTTATTACTAACAATTGGTATCAGAGCTTATGTGCTTAGAAGGAAGGTTTCAAGACCTAAGTGAAAGATCACAAGATGAACAGACGAGATGTGCCCAAGTTGAACAAGGACAACTTTGCTTCATGGCAAAGTAGGATAAAGCTTCACTTATTAGGTATTGGCAATGATATTATTCAATACTTAGAAATTGAATATGTGTTGCCTACAGGACCATTGATAGTGGATCAATTGAGAGTAAAGCATGAACATAACTGCATGGTTATAGAGCTTTCAGCCTCACTCTCTGATGTTGAATTTGAGGATGTCAAAGATTGCAAAAATGCAAAGACAATGTGGGACAAGTTGAAACTTGTACATGGAGGTGATGCAAATGTTCTGAGAGCCAAGGTAGAAAGCCTTAGAGAAAAATTTGATGATCTCAGAATGAAAGAAGGTGAAAACATCACAAAGTATAGCACAAGAATAAAAGTAGTCAATGCTATACGAGGTGTTGGAGGTACACATGAAGAGGAGATAATGGTAAGTAAAATCCTAAGAACCCTATTGCCCATATATGCTATTAGAGTCTCTGTTATCAACTTGGCCAAACCTAGTGTCTAAGGATTTGATACAGGGATATATCTATCTCTATTACTATAGAAGTAGTTAAACAAATGATAACCAGAGCATCCAGGAGTGAAAAGGTCCCTACAACTAGACATGGTGAAGTATGAGAAAAAATCATCACTGACGTTTTTTATTTTTGTTTTATCCAGGAATAAAAGTGATGAACTCTTCTAAATAGTTTCTTTTCACCTTCTGCTCTTCTTCTAAATCCTTTCTCTCCTTGGTGGTTGTAGCCTTGCTAGATTCTGCATGACTTGTTTTTGCTGGTCTCTGAATTATCTTTCTCTAAAATAGGACTCTCTTCACAAATCTCTGCAACTTATCAAATTCTCACTCTACTCTTATGAAAACTTTGATAAGAAGAATGTACAAGTGCTGAGTCTATTTATCATTGAACAGTCAATGCATCAATCTAATCGAGAACTCTGAAAGTTGTTGCTCAATCACCTCAACAATTACTCTACATGTATTGAAATCAATTTTTTGCTAGCCGTGGCACCTGAAGTTGACAGGTAATTGAATTTGACATAGAGAGCTTGAAAAGGTCATGAGTGCTTTTTGCCTTTAAAACCTTATAAAATGTTAAAAAGATCTAGATGGCATCTAATTGGCTTGATTTCCTTGCATTTTTACAACTTAATAGAGTACTTGTACCTTGTCAAAATCTCATATCTTTCCTCAAACCTAGTTATCTACTTTATTTCCCTAAAATGACGCAAGAACAAGCTCCTCAATATTTCACTATACTCAGCTTTACCATGGTTTATCTAGAGATTCAAAGATAAAGTATCTCCAAGTCATTGAATGAAATTCTTGACTTGGGTTACATTAAGAGATTCAATGGTAGCTCTTGATGTTTCATTTCATCGATGGTCCTCGTTGAATCTATGAACGATTTACTTAACTCTGATTTTATCTCAAGATTCAGCGCTAGCCACACAAACTTTACTTTACTTTACTTTATCTCTGGCTCATCTCTTAACCCTGAGTAACTCATCTCTTTGTATCTCTGAATTGATGAATGAAATCCTTAACTTGAGTTTCATTACGAGATTTGGTGCAGACTACATGATTAAAACCGCATCAACAACCTTCACTAGATCTCTAAAAGAAAATAATACTTTGACTTTAAATTGGAGATCTAGTGCCAGCCGCACATCTGGGACAAGATCAACGATTCTCGCTGAGTCACTAAATGAAATCCTTAACTCTGAGTCTATTTGGAGATTGGGAGATAAGCTTTACCTCGTAATCTCTGAATGAATCTTTTAACTCTAGTCTGATCTTGAGATCTAGAGACAACATATATCGCTGAGTTACAGAATGATTGTCTTGACCTTGGTTTAATTTAGAGATTGAACGCCAGTCACTCATCTTGTTTTATATCAACAAACTTCTCTATATATCAAAATAATTTATCTAACTCAAAGTTTATTCTGAGATTCAGAGATAAAGGAAATCTTGTGATCTCTAGATAAAAGTCTTAACCATGGTTTAATCTGGAGATTTGGAGATAAAGGCTTTCTCTAGATCGGTGAATGCATTCTTAACATTAGGTTCTATTCTGAGACTTACCACCAACCACCCATCTCATTTTCCTCCTAGACACATGTCAGCATCTTGTCAACTTAGTCTTTTATAAAATGAATGCTAAATAGTTCTTGCTTGTCAATATTTATCTGGAGATTCAACGCTATCCCTTGATCGTAATTTAACCAATGGTCTATATCTTACTGCAGGAACCTTTACCTGATTTTGAAATAACCTGGCTTGACCCTGATCAAATATGGAGATTCAGAGATAACTGAGTCTCTAAATTGCTAAATACTTTGCCTTGACTCATGGTTCATTCGGAGATCTAGCGCTAGCCCTTGATTTGATTTCTCATCTATGATCAACATTTAATCTTACAAGACCTAACCTTAACTCTAGTCTATTCTGAGATTTAGTGACAAGGTTCACCACTGAATCTCCCAATGTTCAAATTAATTCAATTCAAGTCTTGATATTGAGAGATAAGAGTATCTCTGAATCACCAAATGGATTCCTTAACCCTGATTTAATTCTAAGATCACGTGTTATCCCCAGATCTTGATCTTAATTAATGATCAATGCTAAATCTTTGAATGCATTTGTACTTGATGAATTCTTTCTGAGATTAAGAGATAACCCTTGATCTTTCTCTATATCAATGGCTTGCATTGAATATCAAGATCTTTGACTTAACTCTGCTTTCGTTTCAAGATTCAGAGATAAGCCTATCTCTAAATCTCACAATAAACCCAACCTATCAAGCCTTAACCATGGGTTCCATCTGGAGATTGCGTGCCTAAAGAGATCTCCAAGTCACTGAATGATTCACTTAACTCTAATCTCATCTGGAGATCTAGCGCTAGCCACACGATTAGATTTGCATCCATGATCCTCGCTAGATCTCTGAATAAAAATACTGACCTTGACTTTATCTCATGATTCAGTGCCAACCGTAAGATTAGAAGGGCATCAAAGGCCTGCGCCTGGTCTCTAAATTTTAACACACTTAACCATTCTTTATGAGATTATGCAACTAACATCAGTTGCTATGTCCTTAACTTTATCGATGAATTGTTGAATGTTTCTAGCTTAATTGCCAAGATCTCGAGACTTAGAGATAACTGTTGTGCTAGGTTGTTGAATGTTTGAACTAACTACCAACCTTTGGAGACTTAAAGACATAAAAGACATGCTCAAAAATGTCAAATAAAAAACATAAGACTAGGGCACAATTTCTTTACAATTTTAGGCAACACAAACCCTGCCAAGGATGACTAAGACTTAGGGTTTAGGGTTTATATGCATTTTCAAAGCACAATTTCTTGGGACACAGACATTCTCAGAAAAACTTGAGGGCACACTTGAAAATACTTCGATGCTTAAGGCAAAAACTGACACTGGGAACCAAAAGCTTTAGCATGACTCAAAAAACTTAAAAAAAGACCCAACAAATTTGGAACACTGAGAGATAATTTCCCACTTGGAACTATTCTATTAGTTTTTGATTTCACATAAAAATATTCCTTTGTTTATCAAAAGGCAATTCAATCAGAATACTATTTTTTAGAGCATATTACTATTATGGTACATGTGTGTTATCGACATGCACAATTAGACTTGGATGGTATTCAGAGCACATTTGAAGCACGAGTCATCAAGAAGGAGTACCATTTTTATATAAATGATGATAAAGAGCATGAAATTTATTAAGTAGAAAACTGGTTCAAGATGTTTTTTGCAAATTTGAAAGAAAGAGGAATAAAAATTGATAAACATTATGTTTGGTCAGATCGATGTGCTACACAATTATTCAAATCATCCAGACCATTTTATGCACTATATAGATATCATCGTAATAAAAACATACCACATGTCTAGAGTTTCTTTGAGAGTGGACATGGAAAAGGTGAACATGATGGTGTTGGAGCTTGCATCAAACATGCTCTACGAAAGTATCAAATGAATTATAAGGGAGTTCATATAAAAAAATGTACATGATGTTGTTGAATGGTGTAGGACATATTTCACACCAAATGAGGATGAAACATCATCAAGAATGACTCAAGTGGTACCACATAGATAATTTTGGGAGATAAAAGGTATGAACGCATTTTTAAATTATGCATTCTTTATTTAAATTTATAAAATGAAATTCATATTTGTCCCCTTTTTATACAAAATTATATATGCATGTATTCAGGTGTTGATAGAAAAATTATGGATTGTTACAAGAGGATAGAAAAGATGCAATATTTGTATTCATTTATGAGTATGAATTGTCACAATTGGACGTTGAACACTAGGGACTACTCATGCTTTTGTTGTCACTTCATTTCCAACAATCATGAGAAATGCATCAATCATGAACGTGGATATGTAGGTCCATAGAATCTAGTTCCACTAGTTGTTACTGATACATTTGATAGAGATGAAGATGAAAACTTTGATGATGTTCCTTTGATTTATATTGATTACGATCATATCATGGGATTGGTCAAAATTGGTAAGTATAATGTAATTGAGTTTCACATTATATGGCATTGAGTTAAATTTATAGATAGATAGATATATAAATTGAACAAATTAAATTTTAGGATCTCACATGTATTTAAATTTTTTGTGCAGGAGATATCTTTGCAGTGACTATTGAGCGTGGAGATGTAGGAGGAGTTAGTTACTATTTATTGTGTTGTACTGTAGAGAGGATGAAGTTAATTGAACCTGAAGAAATTTATGGAATGTTGTTCCCCATAGGTTTGCATGCTTTACATCAATATATTGAACTCATTTTGTAAATTTAAAATTTCAAACTTTTAAGAAAATTTTAATTTATTTTGTTTAAATTTATATTGTTAAAATTTGTGCCCTCCAGGTTCAGTTGTTTTAGAGGGAACCTATTTCAAGCAAATCAAAGTAATTCAACATGGTATTCACTTTTTTTATTACCAACTAGACAATAAGGTATTTCAATATAGCCACCTAGTTGTTGCCACCTCCCTTTGTCTCCATCCAGTTAAATCTCAACATGGATGTCGTAAGTAGAGATTAGATAGTGAGGATCATGAGAGAATATTACATGTTCTCCATGAAAGGTCTGAACCACTTGAGTTGGTCTAAAAATTATTACATACATATTTTATGTGTTAGGACCTACTTAATATCTCTAGATTAAATGGACTATACTTTGTTGATATATTTAAACATATGATGGACCTATTTGATGGTTCAATGGTTTTAATATATAGAGCTATGTATGCTTTTATACATACATGGTTTTATATGTATGCTTTGATGGTTCAATGAGATATATATATATATATATATATATATATATATATATATATTGTAACATAAAAA
>MU225854.1:3094088-3116155 GCA_018584345.1 Thuja plicata | reverse complement strand
TCCCTTTTATATGAAATTAGGGCACAATCTTCTAAGGAGGCCTACATAGGATAATTAAATCATCATTTAAGCCTTTACCCCTAGGAGAGGAACTATATTAAATATAATTTAGGAATCAACCAATTCAGAACCTGAAACAGCCGACCCGGAAGCGGGAATAAACTTTTTGTGAAGACCGACATCCCGGAAACCAAAAGTTCCCAGGATTTGGACCCTGGGACAGGGTTGAGGTCGGCCCTGTCCTAGGACAGGGCTAAGGTCAACCCTGTCCTAGGGTAGGGCCGAGGTTGACCCTGTCCTAGGAGGTTGACCCTATCCTAGGAGGTCGACCCTGTCCTCAAATCCCAGGATCACAGGTCAGAGACCTAGTATGTAGAATTTAGGTCAGGAAATGGAGGTTAGAAAGGCAGGTCAGGGGGGAAGCCATGTCAAGATCAGGAACCCATTCAGAGGTGCTTGTCATGACCCCAAACCACTCACTCGGAAGGCTAAACTAGTCTCCTATGGAAATGCTTCCATTTTCAGACTATATATATATATATATATATATCTGTGTGTGTGTGTGTGTTTTATGTTTGTTAAAGTGAACGTGCTAAATGGATGATATGACTTAGATTACTTATGCTTCATTAGTTACATATTAACTTGTTCCTTTTTATGATATTAAGTAGATTGCTTATTAGTTAAAGATCCCCTTAAGACCTCCCCTTAAGACATTAGTTAGATTACTTATGACATGCTAGTTCTAGATTACTTAGATTACTTATGGTCCATTAGTTACATATTAGTGTTTTTTTTTTATGATATTAACATTAGATTAAATTTATTATGTTATTTTTTATATTACTTGATTAATAATGTGTTACTTGATTATGTATACATAATCTAATCAAATCAAAGCATCTAGATCTTAATAAAATTGATATATCTATGTATAATCAACTAGAATCAAATCATATATATGTATAACCATCTTAGATGACATCATCTAATCAAATAAAATCATCTATACATGTATACTCATCCAATGAACTATCAAATTAAATCATAAAATCAAATCATCTAATCAAATGAAACCATCTACATGTATTCTCATCTAATCTAATCAAATCATCTATACATGTATACTCATCCAATCAAACATCAAATCAAATGATAAAATCAAATCAAATGAAACCATCTACATGTATTCTCATCTAATCAAATATAATCATAAACACATAAACATGTATATCTGTATGTATAGATGTAATACATAAATACATGTATAAATCATCTATAAGCCAATCATAAATCTATATAATGTCAAATCATAACTCATTTAGAGATCTATCAACCATAAATATTTAACACATAAATCATCTATGTCTAGGTCTGGAGAGCATATAAATATATATCTCTAATCATAAATTGAAAATATCAAACATATAATAATGAAATATATAATGAGTCTCAAATCAAAGATTTGTGCAACATGTCCTAAATTAAGGAGTCACCCTAGCGCATACAAACATAGCAACCCTTTGACAGAGTGTCACGAGCATCCTTCGACTGTGAAGAAACAAGTGTCCCCTGCAAATTTAGTACAACACTTGGTTATATGCATGGATATTATATATTATGTAAAGTACTTGAAATATATAAATACACAAGTGTACATATGCATGTTTAAAATTACATATATTTAAAACTTACTTGGCCACTAGTAGGTGTCACATCCATTGAATCTCTCCTATGAAGATGCTACGATCCCACACTAGAGGTAATGTGCTCGGATAATTGTGCCTGAAAGATATTATACATAGAACAGACATCATTACACACATCTACAATGAATTATTCACTAAAAATATTGGAATAGAGAAAATCAAATTTTATATACCTAGGTCTCAAGAGAAGGAGGATCATCAATGCATAGCACCATCATATCATCAACAGAAGCTGCATCACCCACACCACCTATGGTTCTGACTGTCTCTATTAATGAAGAGTGTAGGGGTGTGTGTCACTGGGAGGGAGTGTTGTAGATTCTAAAAGTCTAGGATGCAATACAAAATCCATATATGATCCAATATTAGTGCCAATGTCCACCTTACTCAACCTTCACAACTGCTTATCAAATGTTTCTATGCCCTCATCTATGATGCGTACATCTCCAACTTGTATTCCTGGATCTGTAGCTACAGACTAGTCTGTGGGTGTAGAGCATTGTACAAAGTGTTGTGAAGTGTGTTGTGCACAACTAGATGGTGTATCCTGGGTTAGTGGAACTACAGGACCCTGTGTAAGTATGATAACATCTTTGAATGAATGCATTGGGATCCTTTGCATGTCTAAAATATAAGAATATGACTATAGGAGATCCTCCAAAAAGTAAAGTGCCACATCCAAATGAATCTTATGTCACAAAAGGTCCTAATAAGGGGTCCTAGGAGTCTTAAGGGATCATATGTTGTAATAGGCCATTTTAAGGGGTAATATATCATAATACGATCTATTATATCATAATAAGACATATTATGTCATAATAGGTTGTACTAAGGGTTCTTATGGAATCTTAAGGAATCTTATGTCACAAAAGGTCCTAATAATGGGTCTTAGGTGTCTTAAGGGCTCCTATGTTGTAATAGGTCATCTTAAGGGGTCATATGTCATAATAGGATCTATTATGTCATAATAGGATCTATTATATCATAATAGGACCTATTGCATCATAATAGGTCATCCTAAGGGTTATTATGGAATCTTGTGTCACAAAAGGTCCTAATAAGGGTTCCTAGGTGTCTTAAGGGGTCCTATATGTTCTACTAGGTCATCCTAAGGGGTCATATGTCATAAAGGGTCCTAAGGGTTCTTAAAGAGTTTTATGTCACAATAGGGGTCCTAAAGGGTCCTAGGATGTACTGATAGTCCTAAAGGGTCCTACGATGTACTAATTGGTCTTAATAGGTCATATTAGTCCTATTAGGTCTTAAGGGGTCCTATTAGGTCTTAACTGGTCCTATTAGGTCTTAAGGGGTCATCATGTCAAATAAGGGTTGTTGAGGAATCTTATGTCACAAAGGGTCCTAATAAGGGGTCCTAGGTGTCTTAAGGGGTCATATGTTGTAATAGGTCATGTTAAAGGGTCATCATGTTATAATAAGGGTTTTTAAGGAATCTTATGTCACAAAAAGGTACTAATATGGGGTCTTAGGTGTCTTAAGAGGTCATATATTATAAAAGGTCATCTTAAAGGGTCATCATGTCATAATAAGGGTTGTTAAGGAATGTTATGTCACAAAAGGTTCTAATAAGGGGTCCTAGGTATCTTAAGGGGGCGTATGTCATAATAGGACATGTTATGTCATAATAGGACTTGTTAATATGTTATGTCATAATAGGACATGTTATGTCATAATAGGACCTATTATGTCATAATAAGACATATCATGTCATAATAGGTTGTACTAAGGGTTCTTATGGAATCTTAAGGAATCGTATGCCACAAAAAGTCCTAATAAGGGTTGCTAGGTGTCTTAAGGGGTCATATGTCATAAAGGGCCCTAAGAGTTCTTAAAGAGTTCTAATAGGCCATCCTAGGTGTCTTAAAGGGTCCTAAGAGTTCTTAAAGAGTTTTTAGTCACATTAGGGGTCCTAAAGGGTTCTCAGATGTACTAATTGGTCTTAATAGGTCCTATTAGGTCTTAATGGGTCCTATAAGGTCTTAAGGGTCCTAAGGGTTCTTAAAGAGTTCTAATAGGTCATCCTAGGTGTCTTAAAGGGTCCCAAGGGTTCTTAAAGAGTTTTATGTCACAATAGGGGTCCTAAAGGGTCCTAGGATGTACTAAGGCTCGTCCTCTAAGTGTCTTAGAGGATCCTAGGATGTACTAAGGGGTCCTAGGATAATATTTTAACATCTAACTGTACATGTATAACATTTATACATAACTCTAACATATACATAATTGAGAGAGAGAGAGAGAGAGAGAGAGAGAGAGAGAGAGAGAGAGAGAGAGAGAGAGAGAGAGAGAGAGAGAGAGAGAGAGAGAGAGAGAGATTCCTAATATGACAAACTAAAAAAAAAATTAAATCAATTATTTTCTAACATTTTCTATGGTTTTTAAATATTTTCTAACATTTTGCTAACATTTCTACTACGATATTGTAATAATTTCTAAATGTTTGCTAACATTTTTCTAACATATTCAAACATTTTCTAACATTTCTACTATGGTTTTCTAATGTTTTCTAAAATTTCTAATATTTTCAAAATGTTTTCTAACATTTCTACTACGGTTTTCTACTAACTAAAAATTATTTAAAACAAAAAACTAACTAAAATAAATATAAAACATATAACTTACAATAAAAAAGGGAAAATGTGTGTACTTGATACAAATGAAAATTAGAAGTGGTCAAAAAATCTTGGGATGTGATGATGTCGCTCTGGACGTCACTGGTTTTCTCTAAGCGTTGGGTCCACAAGATCTCCAATAGTGAAATGGGTCATTGGAAATATATAAAAAATCTAGTCATAGGGGTGTTCGCGTGAATGGGGTTTTCATGTGAATACCCCTATGTGGGGTAGTTCGCACGAAGGGTGGTCTTCCTGTGAAAACCCACACATCACTATGTTTGCGCAAAGGTTTGTACACCCTTTGTGAGAACACGTGGCTTCGAGCGAAGGGTTAAATTTGAAAAACATTTGCAAAACCAAATTTCCTTCGTCCTGAAAAGTGGGACACACTATTGTGAGATCACCCCCTATAGAGATGAATCTGAAGGTCTTGGGACTGTGACTGATACTGCACTTATAGATCTGCAATTCTGAGTCTGGAACTCCACGAATATGCACCTAAACACAAGAGAAGGGGAAATTATTGGGGAAGGGGCTTGCCTTGGTCAAGCCCCTATATAGGAATTAACCTTGAAATGAAATAAGTAAAGAATGTAAAACAAGATAAATGTAAGTATTGACCTTGCTTATCAAACCCTTATGGATGTATACGGATCCGCTATACCCACAAAGATGTATACTTTCTTGATGGAATGTTGATAGAATGTAGGATGTCTTCACTAATGGAATAGCTCTACACTTTCCAAATCATAGATCATGGATGTATGTATGCTTGATATGCTTAAAAAGAGAAGGAGAGGAATGAAGAATGGATATGGACCCTCTTCCTCAATCAGGAATCCCTCCACTAATCCATCATTGGAGGGAGATTCACACAAATCAATAGGAGAATGCCTTGGAATGGATGGATGGAAGATAGCCTTCAAATCTTGGAGCCAAATTCTTGCTTTGCTGGCTTGAAATCAACAAAAATATCTTGAATACACCTTGGAGTTGATTTATTGAACTCATAGGAATGTACTGGATATGAGAGATATAGATGTGAAAATGAAGGGAAGAGGCCTCCTATTATAGTGATTTTGGAGTCCAAATTTGTGAAGGTTGACTGTGCTAGGCAGGAAAATGAAAATAATTTTCCTTGGGCCCAAAACCCACCAAATTTAAATCCCTTAGGTATAGGTTGAAAGTGGTTCAAACTATACCTGGTATAGGTCGAACCAGGTTTGACCTATACTTGGAAGGGTAAATTTTGAGGCAGATTTTGCGGGGTTTAAGAAGTATTAAGAAGCTCGAGAAAAAAATGGATAGAAAAGCCAAAAAATCAAGCATAAATGCATCCAAAATCAAGGAGATCACTAAAATGGGGCCCAATAATTCCTAGAGCTTTTAAATTAATGGGTGCTAACTTCTTAGGACTATACAAATACAATATAAGGTAAGAACAAAAATCTATGAGCTTATAATTGTAGAATTAAAGAATTGGTAAAATTGGAAATAGAACATGTTGATGGTCTAAAAAATTGATTGGTCATTGAAGGTTTACTTCCATTATTAAGAAAAAAAATAAAGATGGTACCATCCTCATCCTATTCTAAAGCCTAAAATTGGGCGATGGACATAGAAAGTGAAGATAAAATGTCCTTGTGCAATAAAAAATAGAGGAAGATTTAAGTTCATATGACAATAGTGATGGTCAATCAGGAACAATACAAGAACTTTTGAGGGACACACTCCAAATGATTAAATAATTGATGGCAGAGAAAGGCACCAATAGAGAAACTACTGAAATATGGTGTACAGAGTGTAAAAATATTACCAAAATTGGAAGATCAACATGGAAGACACTCAATCCATTGAACATGAAAAATGGCAACTTTCCAAATTGTCAAAAACATGCAAATGTGTAACTACCAATAATTACCAAACCTGCACATGACAAAAAGTAACTACACCTCCAAAGGTGCTCACATTTAATGCAATATTAAAATCTTAAGTTCGATTAGGAAAGTGATTGTACATGTGCTAAATTTGATTTGACTGATTTTTGCTTCATAATTTTTTTAATAATCCAATGACTGAACATGATTTTTATTTTCAGTTGGACATGATTGTAGGTGAGAATCTTAATGGTTTATATTTCAATACAAATCTTTATGATAATTATTTTGTTCTAAAAATAAGCAAGTAGGTTTTAATTCACTATAAAAAAAAATTGATTTGAATGCATTTGATGCAAAGTTGACTTCTAATTTTGTCTATAATTGCATGTGCTTAATGATAATACTATTTTGGACAAATTAATAGATGTAGATGAGCATAATGTACATGAAAATAGACATCTTTTTTCGATGAATGACACCATTATGCAAAAAATACTCAGGTCCTCCTCTCACTTTTCATCCATCACACTTTGTTTATTTTGTTGGTAACATGAACAAAAAAGTAATAATATGTCAATTACCTCTCAATTTTATTTGCAACTGAATCCTTAATTCATAGTTGATAAGATTGAAACTAATTTATTTCGTTATGTGGTTTGATGTAAACAAAAGGCTTTTCTTCAAATTTTTATATTCTTAGGAAACCATTTAGAGTATAAACCTATGAGGTTCAAAAAAATAATTTTAGAATTTAATGATAAATCTATCATATCTAGGACCACAACAATGATGATATTAATAATAAAAGATCATAATATTATTGTTGAATATCTTCTCTTTTTTATATTAATGGTGGATCATTTGTTAGGCTACAATATTTAATAATCATTCATTTGTTTGTATAAGGTTAATAATCATGGTTAAGAGAGTGTATGCAATATAATTATGTATCTTGTACCTTTTCATTTGACACATTGTATATGATATTGTTTCTAGAAAATAATTTATCAAAGGAACTAAAGGCAAGATATCAAGCTCATAAAAACTAATTTCATTATCAAATTAATTAACAACTAAAGTAGACCCAAACCAAGTGGCAAATTTAAATGTTTGTGGGATGAGGGAAAAAAAATAAAAATAAAAAACTAAATATCTCATTCATTTTGGGTGACTCATGGATAAAAGTTATAGGTTATTATTAGCCATTTGGATACAACTTAAAGTAATTAGTGTGGACTAATTTGTGAAGGATTGCTTCAATAGGCTCACCTGAGGGAGTAAATGTGGATGTAGGGGCCCGTTTAGGTTTTCCTTTGAGGATAGTTACATGTTGTGAGGAAAATTAATTTTTTTGGGTTGATGATGGTGTGGGTATTTGAATATGTTAATTTTTTTTAGCATAAATTGCACCACCATTACCAAAATTATCCTTATTCCAAAAATAGGGTTCGCCACTAGACTGATTGTTATATTTCTCTTTTCTCTCTTTATAGATCTTAACTAGTCCTTTGTTAGTAAGGGATTTTTATATAATTTTTTGTTTATCTTTGATCTTATCAAAGGAATTAGCACATTGGATACACAAATGGAAGCCCATTTTTCAATTCAAGTTTTGGACAAAGATTTGAGGGACAAGTTTTTTAGGAATAGGCCATGGAAACCTACTAGCAAGGTGTCTCCACATTTTCAATAAAGAGGTAAACCTTTCCCCATTTCTTTTGTGTGACATAGGTTTATCATGGCGATGTTGTGGGAATAGTGTGTGATAAATCTTATGGCAGGTTTATCATGGCGATGTTGTGTTCAATGTTGTGGGAATAGTGTGTGATAAATCTTATGGCTAGCTTGAAAAATCTACTTATGATTCCATGTGTGAGGTGTGTTAACCAACCAATCCTCCTAAAATTATAAGGAATAAACTCAAGAAGTCAACATATAGATAAGAGATGAATTGGGATGTGATATATAATTCTTTAAGGTTTTCCATAAGATCTCCCTTTCCTTTGTATTTATTTAATTTAGGCCATTAATTTTTTTAGGAAAGGTTATTATTATGATTCATTTGTTAAAAGGCTAAGGACAACTCTTGGAAGGTTTAAGTTTTCATTTGATGTCCTATTATATAATCCACGAGGGTATCCTTGATTTTATGAATGTATTATGTCAAGGAACTTGTAGGATTACAAGGTGTAAGGGGTTGATAGTGAGTGGTGGAAGGTTGAGATTGTTGAAAACATTGAAATACTGCGGGGGAATGAAATGTTATTAAATTAAACTCAATTAATTTGATTTGTGACTTTAATTCCAAATCAGATTTACCAAAAAGAAAAATTGAAAGCAAAGCATACCCCAAATAATTACACACAAGGACACATGATGTATGTGGAAAACCCAATAAGGGAAAAACAAGGTGATAAATCTTATAGTATATGAACATAATTACAACATTTTTTAAGGTTTGCAACCCAAGGAAGCAACTACTCCCTAAATTTTTTTTTTATGGAAATGACAAAGGAATTTCACTACTACCTAAATACAACATGTATTTACAATGATTAATAACACAAACCTAAACCATTATAAAATGCATCTATCGTATGCAGATATTATAGTTCCTTGTTTTGCACACTAATCCAATGGCACCATTGTGACTTATATTATCTTCTATATATACCCTCAACAATCATTAAAAACATCAACTAGGTGTGATCCAAGATAACTTTCGATTAAAATCAAACAACACTTTACGGGTTGGCCTCATGCATTTAGATCATGAAGTATAATGAGTTGAGGATCAACCTGAGGCTCATTTGGGCCCAAAAATATACCAATACATCATCCAAAGAAAATACAAATAATTAGGATCATTCCACAAGTGAAGGAAACAAGTCTTGTCGACCCAATAAGAGTAAGTCATCAAGCTTGTCAACTTGAATCCATTTCTCTATGAGAGAGAGAGAGAGAGAGAGAGAGAGAGAGAGAGAGAGAGAGAGAGAGAGATCACTGTGAAAATCAAGATATGAGCATTGTTGAACTTGCAAAGTGTTCCTACAATATTCTTTTCTAGTATTTGATAGTTAAGTGTTGGAGCAAGTAGAGAAACAACTTGAACTGATGTCTAAATTTTTTGAAGATAGAATTGTGGTATATCAAATATCTGAGACTTTCATATATCATACCTTAGAGCTCATTGAACATATCCTCAAATTTTTACATTCATATGTATCAAACTAGAGGAAGGCAGAACATTCTAGGTTGTTCTTTGAGATACTTTACTCTACCTTGGTGCAATCTAGAGAACATACAACTCTGAATTTCTCTATGGAAGATGCTATGAAATGAAAAACAAGATATAACCTCCTAAACAATTGACAAGATTCACCTCAATACTGCAAGACAAAATCTTGCAATGCAAAGGAAAACAAACCAAAATAAAGAAATACTATATTAGAAAGATGCACTATTTATGCCTTAGACAAATTTTAGAAAGACATAATTGAAGACATAGACTTAACCCTTCACTAATATTCACTTAACTCATGGAAACATACAAGAAATAATCTATATGATTATACACTTCAATACATACATATCATGAAGAAGTTCATTGTGAAATTTAGAAGATAAGGAACAAATGAATTTTGCTATGTGCCATTGACTTAATAATATGAATATCAAAGATAAGAGACAATTGTTGAACAACATATGGGTTTTAGAAGATATGGTGCAACTAATACTTATAATACTTAGAGATTGCTTCATATAATGAACACATTTGTATTGGACATTTTGATTTACTTATTATCATCATTATGTTGCCTTGTACTTGCTGCCTATATTATTGACCAGTCCATTTACCTATATCTACAACTACACCAATACATCTCTATACAAGTATACCATGAGTTTATATAAAATGTATAAAGGTTGACATCATGTTTGTATGTTTTGATATGTGGATACAATGAGATTAGAGGTTTGAAGGACATATAGTCTTTTCAATGGGATTAAAGAAGAAGTGTAAGGGGAAGGTGTGAAAACTTGAGGTCGTGAGTTTTGGGATGAAATGAATTGAGTGTTAATATGGTTAACATTGGATAAAATCTTGATATGAAAGTGTTTGGTAGAGATAGGATTAATGGTTTGAGATGAAATAGGAAAATTATACATTGGAAGGGAAGGGATAGGTTGACTGAAGGTTGGAATAGAAGTTTGGGAAGTGATATGTTGGCTAGAAGAGGATGCGAAATACGTATGATTTTGGGGACTAGAAGGTGAGGTTGTGGAATGACCTTGTCGAATGATCTTGGAGACATCAAAGTCATGGGGTGGCTCGAATTCTAAGTTAACTAGTATTAGGAGGTATTGTTCATGATTATTTTGAGGTAATGGTGCATTCAATCCATTGCTTGTGGGTCTTGGGAAAATTCCTCTAAGGAAGACTCATTAGAATCAGAATCTTGTATTACTTGGGATGGAAATGGAAAGGTGTTCTCTAAGGAGACTTGAATATTAACTTGTTCAAAGAAGATACCATTGGGTGATGGGGTTGGGAGACTTTATGAACCCATGAGCTTTCTAATTTGAGACCTAGTGACTAGCTTAAAGCTAAGGATGATGATATGAGATATCTTGAGATGAAAAGGATGATGTGGTAAATGATATGCCTTTATAGGTGTTTGATTTGGATTTCGATTGGAAATATGATGAGTACAACTTAGAAACGGTAGGGAAAACCAAGAGGAGCTAAATGGATAGCTAATCAGGAGTCTTTCAAGTGATTCTAGATCCTTAACAAGAAGATGATAAGCTTACATGTAGGTTGAAAAGTCCCTAATAAAGAGTGGATTGTATAAGTTAACTTGGGTTAGTCAACCCCAAAGATAGGCTGGATGGTTCCTAAGCTAGGTTTGATAAAAAATGGATAAGGATAAAGGTTCTTGATTAAACCTTCAAAAATAATGATTTTTCTATTGATATGGATATAAATATGAAATCGAAGGATAGGTAGGTTATTCAATGACAATGGATGACACAAGATGGATGAGTCAAATCTAATCCAAGTTCTAAGAAACATAGATTGTGATGGCTAGGTTAATTGACAAGAATGACAAGATTAGGGATAGTATTTTGGAATGGTGAGGGCTTTGGTCAAATAGCTTGGAAATAATGTACGTTAACGAAAATATTTGTTTTATTTTTTTATAAATTTTTATTCTAATTTTTGACTTTTGTGATTTTTTCTTTTTATAAATGAGAATTGCAAGTTTAGAGATAGGGGTTTGAAATGGCGAGGGCTTTGGACAAATGGCTTGGGAATGATGGATGTTAAGGAAAAAAATTGTTTTAATTTTTGATGATTTTTTTACTTTTTGAATCTTTTAATTTTTGAGAATGATGGATGCTAAGAAAATAAGATCACTTGTTTATCATCTTCAATATTTCTCTATGGTGTAAGAGGAGAAATATTAAGTTGATCTTGTTAAAATACATTTATTTGGTTTAGATCTAAAATCAATGCGCGAAAGATAAAATTCAGATGCAATACAAACAAGTGCCACGTAGTGGCCTGTACTTGCCATAATTTATTATAATTTTAACTTTAATTTTGATATTATTATAAATATTAAGTATATTTTAATTAATAGTTATTTAATAAAAATAATTAGAATGTTAAAATATTGTTATGGTCTTTTTATATTATAATGTTTAGTTAGTGCAAATTTGGAATACTGTATATAAATATTTATTTATAGAGGAAAACTAATTATTAATTAGTTTTAATTTTATAGTTTATTTGGTTAAAAATTTATTTATTGAGATTTGGTATTACTAAATCATTTTCAAAAATTAATTTAGAACTACATTGAATAGTTTGTAATAGTTGACTGGTGCAAAACTAATTGAATAATTGTGCACAACTGAATGCAATAGTATATGCCTACGACAAATACAATAAACACATCCCTCTTACTCCAAACACTCAAACACAAATCTTCATTAACATGATATTTGTAGAGAATTTGTTTTGAACTGAACATCAGATTGCAAAACAAAATAAATAAAACTTTATTCATAACAAATCCACAATTACAAAATTACAACCTGCATAACAATTCATTATTTTTAACATAAAAATAACACAACACAATCTTCCCAAAACCAATCCTCCACTGCACTATCACAGCAAAATTTCCTTTTAACTCCCCTTGATCCTTCTACCCCCAGCTCTCAAATGCCACACAATTTCTCCCCTTCTTCTTGGATTGCTGCCCACTTTAACCCAGTTGGGCCAATTCCTTCACATGCTATGTTGCCCTAAAAAATCCTCTGATCTCTCAAACCTTCACAACCATTCCTCACTACATTAAGGCCAATTGCCTCTTTTTCTTGGCTGCTTTTCCTCACTCACCACACACACTACCCACCTACGATGGTAATTTTTCTTCCTCCCTTCCTATCTGCTACCTCCTGCTATCCAGTTGTCAATGTCCATTCCTATGTGGCTTCAGTTTCCTTAACTTATTAATGCACACATCCATTATAGCCTATATTTGGTCAGTTAGAAAATAACGATGCCTTCCCACTTTATTGTCTTTCAATATTCCTCTCAACTGCTATTTTTCTTCTTTGCATTCAATACACACTTGTCTCCCCTTGGGTGTCCCATAATTTTAATATATAATTCATAATTAGTTTTTGAAATTAGTTTTTAATTTACAATATAGTATATTTTTATGAGATACTCTATTTAATATTTTATTATTATATGTTATTGTTTACAAATTTTAATTATAATATATTTTAACAATATTATAATATATAATTATTATATATTCTAAAATATATAATGTATTATATTTTTAATATATATATATATATATATATATATATATATAATTATTAAAATTTCTAATATATAATATAAAAGTACTATATCATTTATTTTTAATCTATAATAATTTTATATTTTAAATAACTATTAGTTAAAATAAAATTAATATTAATAATAAAATTAAAATTATATATATATATATATATATATATATATATATATATATAATTTGCACTATGATTATTTTATTTCTATTTTCTTTTATTTTCATATCACTAAAAATTTAATATTAAATTTATGTAAAAAAAAATATATGTATACAAATATGTGAAAAAATTAATTGAAAGGACTATTAATATTATTATTGCAATTTATTTTTATTTTCAACAGATATATAACTATAATTATATAATAAATGTTAGTCATTACATATATTTATTTTTATTAATATTTATAATAAAATTAGAATTAAATTTATAATTATAATTAATTACGACAAGTGCACACTTGTTTTTCTTGTATCCATGGACCTCTCATCAGTTTTAGAACTGTTTCTTTTCGTTTCTTTTATTTTCCACTTGTCAATGTCCATACCCTATTTTGATTCTTCTATTTTAACACAAGTAGGCAAGATGCTCTCGTATCATACACAAATAGTAGAAATATTGTGAGCAATAGGCTCACACAATGGAGTCAAGTGATGGAATCATCCTTTGAGATCGCAAATAATCTGCAACGAATGCCATCACTATGACAATTTTACATAGAATTATTTATTTTTTCTCTTCTTCCAACATCTATTATTGGAGATGGTGGTGTTCCTCCCTCCAAGGGGTAGTGCGGGAGGTCGTGGGATAATGTGGAATCCCACTAACTACGACACATTTGATTAATTTCTTTCTTAAAGGTATTGTATAAAGATAATGCAATTTTTAACAAATTTAGAATTCATATTTTTTTATTATTATTTAGATTGATGTCAATGATCCCTACCCAAAACACTACTCACCCCTTTAAAAATTGTTAAGCAAGTAATTTCTAAAGTGAAATTTTGTTAAAATTAGTTCAATATTTTCAATAATAATGAAATAAAATCTAAAAAGATATTGTTCAAAATTTTCTATATGAAAGATTTTTTTTTCAAAGGGCACAATATGAAATGATCAAACCACCTACAACTAAAAGAGAGGTATCTGAACCCTCCAACAAAAAGAAAGAGAGGTAAAAATTTAATCAAACCACTTACAAACTCTAAAATAAAAACTTCCAAAAAAAAACTTACTAAAACCATGGTAAGTGACTTACATGAAGATTTTACACAACTACACAAATTATGTTGTTGTGCTAACTTTAACATAGAAATGTCTATACTCAAATCTCAAAAGCAAACTTACAAGACATTATTTGATTTTATTGAATTTTTCTGAGAGAGAGAATTTTTATTATGAAATGTTTGAGTCACTTATATAATTGCTATTGAAAATCTCAGAAGAAAACTTACAAAGCATTCTTCTATGGCAATAGTTACTATTTCAACAATATACTGCCCTCTCAAAATGGTTTCGGTGTATCTCTCTTTCATTCATTTAATTAAATAATCTTTATTCTTAATTAGTTGTTCTTTCTAATTATGATGATTTTAATATTTTTTTAATAATACATTATAAAATGTTTGAAACTCTTTTATCACTTTGGAAAACACTATTTTTAATTTCACTAAATCTCTATTAAATGAAAGATATTTTTCGTAACAATTGTATAAATGTTCTTGTAAATTCAGAATTTTTATTAGGATAAAAATTCATACAAAGTTATCAGAAATTTATATTATTTTAAGATTTTTGTTCTTTTAAAGATAAATTATGAAATTCTGAAATATAAAAAGTTAATATGATCATCAAATTTTAGCCCTCGTCTGTTAGTAATTGTCCCGTGATGCTCTGTCTGTGGAGCTGTTTGTGGGAAATAATTTACTCTGTCTGTGGAGCTGTCAATTATTTCTCCCCATAAAAAGCCTATCAGCTAATAAGACACAAACTTTTCTTCATCCATCTAACCCAATCAGGCTTAGTTTATTACAAGAGATAAATGTCGGCCAACATTGTTTCCAAACGATGCTTAGTTTTACACTATTTGTTAGGGACATATGAGGCCCCTAACGATCCATGTAATGACCTACATTTCCTGACACCCCTTGGATCTGAGAAAATATTCCTTGATGTTAGGAAGGTTCTTTTCTATGGCCACCTCCTTTGACTTCCTTTTTATTTTTATTTTCTACCCTTTCCTTTCTTACCAATTCTTCCAATCTTCCTGACAACTGACTAACCAATGGAACACTCCTTTAGGATCCTAGTTTCATCCTTTTCATCTCCATCCTAATTCAACCAATACTCCCAGTTTCATCCTTTCATGATAGGACTTCTCTCACCCTTGATTTAAATATTCTTCCCCACTACTCCCATCCCTGACTTCCACAATCCATTCCTCATTGGCAAGGGGCACACCACTATGGTCTCCATTCTTGACGGTTTCCCCATAGTAGTGATTTGAATGTTTCTCTGTTTGGGAGATCCCCTTCCTCTGACTGAGTCAAATATATAAGCTCGATCTGCAAGGCATCAATAATCTTCAATAGTTCCCTAGGATCTTGTCTGCATAAGGAAGGCAAAGAAACTTTTAGAGCCAACTCATTTCAGTTGGGCAAAGAAGTTAAAAACTATGGTACAAAGGAGAAACGCAATATGAGCTCTTAGGAGTTCAGGCTCAGTCCATTAATTTATATACAAATATATATTAAATGTTGTTTACACTATAGGAAGGAGGTAGTTGCAACATTAATAAAATGCGGTTGAGAGAAGCATCATGGGCAGTTAGACATGGACTCGTGTGAGATAAGTGGTTTGTGCCGACAATCAATAGAACATGTGAAGAATGTGGATAACTAAACATATTGTGGTCAATAATTAATTTATTCTAACACCCCCCATAAATTAATTATGCTTATTATTTTCATAGCCTCCATAATCTAGAAAAGATGGGTTCGAAGCCTTGCAAACTTTGCACTCAAGTGGTTTTGGCTAACCACAAACCTCATCCACAAGTGGTTTCGGCTTACCACGAACCTCTCAACAAGTGATTTCAGATGACCACAAACCAAACACAAACTGGTTTTAATAACCACAAACGGTCATAATGGGGAAAACATCATTACTCTGGGTTTTTCTTCTTCCACACCTACATCAAAATTGATTATTGAGTCCATATAAAAAATCCATCTACTGAAATACATGGGTACCTAGCTGCTGTACACGCTAGTTCTATAGAAATCTTTTTCAAGTATATGGTTGATCAATATGTTAAACCAAAACACTTTAGGATATTAGGTACAATCGATAATGCACCCATATGAGCTCTACCATTGCATTCTCATTCAATCAATTTATAGGAAAACACACATTAAATGCTTAAGTCTATTGCAGATAGAGTTAGCCGGAATATTAATAGTGGACAAGTGAGGTAGTAAACACATGAATATTATGGATGGATAAGTACAACACTGAGTGGCTAGCCTATGTTGCTTGGGAGGCTGGGATGGATGGTTGAAGTTGGTCTGCACCGACACAGGATAATTAATTTACCCTTCTAACAAAAGATTCCTTTGAATCAGGCCAATTCTTGGCAGTTAAGAGGAAATTTCGGTGTGAGAGTGTTGTGAAGGATTGATTTTGGGAAGACTGTGTTGTGTTATTTTTATGTTAAAGATAATGAATTATTATGTAGATTTTAATTTTGTGAATGCAGATTTGTTATGAATAAAGTTGTGTCATGTGTATTATTATCACAATGGATGCAGGTGGTGCAACTTGGTCGACTTATTTGGCCTATTGGATAACATTCCCCAAGTTATTATGGACGAAGATAATTCCCTTCTTGAAGGATGAAGTAAAACAAGCTCTCTTCAGTCTTCATCCAGACAAAGTGTCCGGGTCAAATGGTTTCTTGGTCCTCCTCTCTTTACAAAAAGGCTGCCATTTCGTGGAGCATGATGTGTGGAAGAGTTTAGAGCAAAAAATCGATTTGTGAAAGATTTCAAAAGTACAACTATTTACCTAATTCTAAAGATAGAGGTTTGCACCTCCTTTGGAAACTATCAAATCATCTCCTTATGTAACACAATTTATAAATCAATCTCAAAAGCCATGGCTAATAGATTGAAAAGGGTTTCCCAACAAGGTGGTCAGTGAAAACCAAAGTGGTTTTGTCTCGAGGCGCTATATCACTATTAACAACATTATCTTGGTGAATGAGGCCATTCATTCTATTTCAACCTCTAATTAGAGTAGCATACTCATGTTCGATATCACAAAGGCTTACGACAGGGTCAGTTGACGATTTCTTTTATAGGTGATGGCTAAATTTAGTTTTTGTAAAGAATGGTTCGATAGAGTTTACTACTGAATTTTTGGTGCCCATTTCTCCATTATTGTCAATGGGAGCTTGTATGGACTCCAAAGATCCAAACATGATATTGACTATTGCTTCTTCCAATGGGGGCTCGGTTGTTGGGATTCCAGGAGGCTCATTCTGAATCACATTACATGGAATCTATATAGAGGTAATGAGGTTGACTTTTGGTGTGACTCATGGGAAGGGCATGAGGAACTTGGTAAAATTGATGAATTCTAGGCTATTTGTGCACAACTGATTGATTCTTGGGAACAAAACTTAGTGACTACATGGTGCATTCCACTTTCAATTAGGAAGATGGTAAACTTGTTAGTCCCTTCCTTCTAATGGAGGGGACTAATGTTTTCGACCTGTAATTTAGAATTAATGTCTTCTTTGGTAGCCATGTAGATTGCCAAATTCCCAATTTGTATGTTTATACCATGGTCAGTTGTATTTTATTTTCTGCTATCTCATTGGCTACCTCCCTTGTGCATTTAAAATCAAAAGCACCGTCCCATATGATATCATGTTAAGTGAAATGGGGGCTGCCCCTATCAAGGTACTTGCTATTGTTTTCCTCATAAGCTATCTAAACAGAATCAAAAAAATGGAAGGAGATCCTAACATTGTCTTTAATGATGTATTGTGCAAATAAAAAAAGATGTGGATGCAACAAAACATCAAGAGGATGAGTAAATGGAATATCCAATTCAATATGTGCCCCACAAAT
Source organism: Thuja plicata (assembly GCA_018584345.1). NCBI lineage: Eukaryota > Viridiplantae > Streptophyta > Pinopsida > Cupressales > Cupressaceae > Thuja > Thuja plicata. Next base: position 3,097,919 of record MU225854.1, on the reverse strand, counting down.
AACAAAGAAATAAAGGTCTTCATTATGGAGAAAGTTTACAAGAGAAATTGGGGAAATGGGCGTGGAAGGAAGAAAATATATTATATCAATGAGTTCAACCCCGCATGTGATCAACTCCAAAAAGTGTACATAGGGGCCAACATTTCTGGGAGAGCTAAAATTTTTATTGCTCAACTGAGAACCGACTCTCATCAACTCTGTTGTGAGACCGGGCATTGGAAGAGGCCAAAGGAGGCTTGGGAAGAGAGAGTTTGCATGTTTTGCAATTCTGGGAAACTAGAAACCGAACATCACTTTATTTTAGAATGTGATGGATACAAGGATAGAAGGGACAAATTTGCGGATACTATATCTGATAGCTCTTGGCTTAACCTATTCAGCGAGGAGTACATTGAGAAGTTAGGTGTGCTCATCATCAACTTGCACAAGAAAAGAACCGAGTTATTAAAGTTGGCTTAAGGTGTCTAGCTGTCCCATAGGCTATGTTTAACCTCATGAATGTTAAATTTTTATCTATCTATCTATCTTTCATTTTCTCTTCAGAAAAATTTGAGCGACAATAGGGCTCACTAAAATGTGGCATTCTAAATTTCAATTCGCATACCCAGTTTGTGCTTCCACAACTCAGCAGGATGAGATTATGTGCCCGGTTTGCTATCCACAGTTTGCATGCATGCCTAGATTTGGTCTACTCCTATCTGAATCCATATTTGGCATGCATGTCTATGCACGCAGGTGAAAATACACATTCAACAAAATCCCTCATTCCATTTATGTTCTCGTCGGTCTCCATACATTGTTTCAATCTTCCTTTATTAGCGCAAACAGAGAAGATTTGGGGAAAGGTTGTAAAATTTGGCTTTTCGCTTGTTGTTTGCATCTCTATCTCATTTCTTCAACTTCTTTCATTAATTATAAACTTATATGAGAAACTGTTATTTTTGGATTTCTTCTATATAATTGCTTAGTGCACTAATGCACAAATCTTCATCTCTCTAGGAATTATTTTGACAGAATAGCTGTGAAGAAATTTCGCTTACGACTTTTCTTGGACTCTAACAGTAAAATGCTATCTACTATCAACTTGTTAGCTATAAAACTGATATACTTTTATATGCAAGTTTATACTATGGAAATTTGAAAGTTTCTGCTTTGACATTCGTTATCCCCACATTACTGCTTGGTCATTTGGTATGGTTTTTTTTGGCATTTTAGTTTCCTGTCCTGCAAGAAGTTTGATTGGGCCTTTAAGCTTTGATGGCAACCTTATGAATAAGAGCTCCCATAATAATTTTTGGAAATTAAGGATGCTATATAATCCATCAGAGCAAAAGTTTTTATTTAGTCTAATTGGAGGAGTCTCAACTTTCGAGAGTCAATGCTAATTACAGGGTATTTGCATTATAGCTCCAACAACACTTTATGAGAAGTAAATGAATTTTATTAATCAAAATTGTCACTCACAAATATTCAGGTATCCAAGGGCACATCATCTTAACTAAAAGACGTCAGAGAAAGCAAGATAACTATTCCTCTTCTTAGCTCATCCATAGAAACCCACTTGAGACTTACAAGAGACAAGACAACCAAAACTTAGAGACAACATTTATGTTTATTTGCTTTAATAAGTCATCAGTCTCACTGTCCTTTGGGTCATTGGCTTCCACAATGCGAACACCATTGTGGATTATTCAGTGCAAGTGATGCCTCAAGCCATTTATTCCATTTCTGATGTTCAATAGGAGAATGGGTGTCAGATATATTTCTAATTTGTCAGAGGTTCTCAAGAGAAAAAGTTTGCAATTGAAGCTCCGAATGAAACAACACTATTTCTGGGTTGCAATTGCCTACATGAGAGTTTCAGATTGTTGAGGAGGAGGATCTGCATCTGAAAGACATTAAGCATTTGGATTAGCTCATCACTCACTGTGCTCATTTCACAACTTAGCTCCACGTTAACATTGTAGAATCTATTGTGCTCTGTTAATGATTACTTGGACGTTGAAGACAAAACCTTAAATAGAAGTATTATGTATGGACAACTTATGTGTTCATGTTTATTTATATAGTGAACTGAAACGGTTTTGTTTTGACAGACAAGACTTATGGACGATTATACAAAGTTAGGACTGCTTGGAGTATAGATGGCCCTTTTTGTGATATTTGCATCTAGAAAGTTCACACAGCCAATCAAGGTAATTAACATGGTTTTTGAGTTATAACAATGGGAATCTGACATAAAACTCAAGCTTTTCGATGACGTTCTGATCAAATTAACCTACATTACATTTATATATAAATGCAGTTTTGTTATATTTGAAAATTTCATCCTATTTGGATTGTTTTGTACAGCGTGAGTTGGGCTGATGGTGAAGGCATGAGTATTCCATAGTGGAAATTACACATTTGAAACTAGATGGGCATAGGGTTGTACATATTGTTGAACAATATATAAAGTGAATTTTAACATAGAGTCCTCTTGTGGAATTCTTGCATGAAGGGGGTCATGTACATAAACTTTTTTTTTTTTTTTTGTCATTTTGAACTAGTACATATTGTGAGTTTAATTTTTACATTTATTTGTAAGATAGTACATTTGAGTGGGTTGGCATGGTTTTACTATTGCAAAACTTATGAAGGTTGTTCGGAAGTTAGATGAACTACTCACAAAGCAATGTTGTTAAATGGTTCTTCTGTTACAGAGATCAAATCAGAAATTTGGAATTTAAGGTGTTTTCTCATACTGTGAAGACTATGCTTGTAAGTCAAATTTGCATTTACTAAATCTTTGGGTTTTTACATATCTAAAGTTGTGTCTCATATAGAGAAGCGATTTTAGAGTGCTGGCTAAAAAAGTGTATACAAATGACCATAGATTAACTCTAATATTATTATTAAAATAAATTGTTATCCTTCATATATAATATATTGTACAAAGTTATTGATCAATAATTATTCATATTAACATTTCACTACAATAATAAAATTATAACTACAACAAATATATTAATAATATTAAATTATAATACAATTTGTCATGAAACATACTTCGTATACATTAATTATTACCTAAGGACTAACCCAATTAAAACAGATTAGATGCAAATTGAGCCGCTTTATACCTTGTAGGAAGATAAATGGATGTTCTTGTTAGATACAAAGCTGATTATTATTTTAAAATAAATAATAGTTTATGAGTCTAAACAAATTTGTTACGTCAACAATTGGTGCTGTGGTGTAGTCGGTTATCACGTCAGTCTTACACACTGAAGGTCCCCAGTTCGAGCCTGGGCAGCACCAAAGAATGTCTAAATTTTGCTTCTGAGTATAAGTTTTTAAAAACTAATTGTATTATACACGTACAAACTACATTGTCTCCGTCGAAGTTAATTTGGTGCATATAAACGAATTTAGCCCTCAAATTCTAACTTATAAAAAGTTGATGATTAAATATACGTGCCTTCACATTTTGTACTAGTGTTTAAAATAGCATAATGTTTAGGGGCACTCTTAGAGGAGTTTATTATGCAAAATTTGGCAAACCAATTTCAACATAAAGGGGTAAAAATTTTATTAAATCAAGGAGACATTACAAAGCAAGAACATTAAATAACCCTATCAAGATCAATCAAATGATCCAATTGATGAGACAAATCCGGGGATAATTGATCCCAATCCTGTATAGCCCAATCATGCCGGTGATTAGAAGCCCATTTAGCCAAGCAATCTGCCACACCATTCCATTCACGGGGAATATGCTTAAAACTAATATGCTCCAGAGAGGCACATAGAGTGAGAATTTGTTCAACAATCAAAGCCAACTGCCAGCTC